>JBBPCS010000672.1:5905611-5918456 GCA_037974645.1 Hollardia meadi
GTGAGCAGTTTCATAAAGGGACTATTTTCTTTCCTTATCACCGCGCAGAAGGAAACATGGATGAGAGGCTAGCTAACTAAGCTAGCTAACATTACAGATTAGCCAAGGAGGACGCCATTAATGTTTACATCCTGCCCTGTCATGAGCACCAGCCCGTCGTTCATGAGTAGATGCATGGTCCCTACTGTGCTGTAGTTCAGTAGAAAGACAAAAAAATGTCTTTACTGTTAAAAAATGTCTTTATTTTTCAAAAGTGTTCTTACTCTTGAAAGGATGTCCTGATTTTGAAAAGATTCACTTACTTTCCAAAATATTTTCACTGTGCAAAAACGTCTTTATTTTCCACAAGTGTCCCAGCTTTTCAATAGTATCCTGACTTTTAAAACTGTACTGGTATGCAGATACATTTAAATAACTGTTATCTAGTGTTAATTTAATGTTAGGCTAACTGTTATTTGCATCTTTACTCTTGTGGATACGGTTAACTACTGTGTAACTCACAATGAGGACTTAAATCTTTCACTACTGAGGCTTTTATTTCTTCCTGCCATGAGGGACAAAGTAAGTAATTTCAGTGTGAATCCAGTTTTTATGTTACTATACTAATTAATTTTCACAATATGTTCGATATAACTTTTGACATAGAGCTCTCTGCTGATTGCTTTGCTCATGCCTCTGTAAGATTTGTATACTTATGGGCTTGCCAAAACCTGTCCCTTTATGAGAGTGCAGAACGCAATCCCCTTGTTTGGAGGTTTAATGGATTTGGGGCGAGTTGAAAGCAGGATGGGGAAATCTCAGTTATGTAAAACCCAATTATGAACAGAAACAAAAGCCTCATTAAAAAATCCTCGTTTGCTGGACCACAGAGTACATTTTGGGACGGAGTTCTTGAGGGATGAGAGAGAAAATTCTTCACTGCTGTTGTGTGCTTTGACTCGACTGCTTCACACAGCAGGACAGGTTTGACACACTCTTATCTCTTTTGTTACGGCACTTACAATTCAGCCGTTATAAGCATGCACTCATGGTGCCAGAGTTGATGTTATAGACATACACACAGAGTACTCAACAGGCTCCTGCATCATGTTTTTTTTTTTACTAGTTAGTTGCAAGAAAAGCAGCAGTACAAGTTTCACAGCTTCAAAACAGCACATTGCTTAATGCCTCTACTGTACAATATTGCAGTCACCATTGTCCATTAAGCTTCTTCTTTCTCATTAGCATTGTATCACATGGAAAGTGAAAGTACAATGACAATATTTGCAGGTTTGTCAGGTTAGTAAAGTTCAGCCAATAAAAGTGAAGGACCTGAACATTTCTTTCCTGTACATGACTGTAAGTTCCCATATCTTTCCTACTGTTAGGGTTATAAGAATAAACTAAATAATAAACTTGCTCTTGTTTATGCTAACCTAATGAATACACTATCTATTCTTTATTATGAGCAGGAAATGCCCAACTCACATGAAATATTCTGGCAAAGGAAATTGTTTATGAGTGAGGGACCGTTTCTTTTGTGCTTTCTATTTAACTTTGTATTTTTTCTCTCAATCACCTGGTTCAGACAGAATATTCAAAACCACAAAATAAGCACCTCAGTTTACATTTAATGGAACGTCCGGTCACTCTCATCTGACCAATCTGCTCTGCATGTTTAACACCAAAGAAAATAAATACAATTTAATCGTATCTAAACTTACAAAACAAAAAAAAACACAAATAAATAAATAAAACAGAAAATGTGATTCAGTCATAAAAAGTGCAGAGTTGTTACGTGTCCTACTGGCAAAGAGACACGTGTCAGGAGCTGTACACAGACATGAAAACAAAAAACACAAACTATGACGATAGTTTTCCAGTGTCCACTGATATTTCTCTGGTGACATTCCAATGACCCTCAACCAGTGAACCAACCACCAACGTACAAAAATCAAGTTAAGCTAATTATCATAAACTCCTGAGTATTTAGTATTACCACAGGTTTTCATCCTATTACAACATTCCAACAAGTCCTACATAACAGCCAGATCTCCAACTTATCAACACACAAACAATACCTAACGTGTGCATTTCTCTCCCAAGCGCTAAATGAAGTGGTCACAGAATAAATATTACATAAACAGTGAATACTGTTGGAGGTGGACATAATACTCGTAGATTTAGAGGCCAAGCTACGCATTGAAATAGTTTTTACTAGCTGAGAATCTGTGCATAGTTATCTAACCACAAATATCTCCCTATGCAATAATTCTTTACCAACAGAAAGTGGTAAAGAACACCATAATCATCACCATAGTTTCTGTATTGTTTGTATTTGTTGTTGAACTTTGGAATGTATTCTTTGTCTTTATGTAACAGGGTTTATGTCACATAATTTTTTAATAAGGACAGAATTAAAGGAACAGTGCGGACAAACAAAAGCATAGGTGTGTCAATATGACAGGAGATAAGAGGATTGCAGCATGTGTAAGACGCACAGGGACTGAGTGAGGGACTGCTTCCTCTGGATATTTTGATACTAAAAGCAACCTCGAAGTTTCTCCTTTGATAAACAGCAATGGCTGCAAGTCCCAGAGTGGTGAACAATATGATCACTTGGCAGAGCCCTTGGAATCACCGTCCTTGACTGGACGTCTGTTCTTGTCGAGGTCCACTTTCGTTTTTTGGATGCAGGTGAAGATCTCGTTGAAGAGAGCCTTGTACTCGGGCTGCTGGCCGTCTTCCAGAACCACTGTCAGATCAGACAGCGCAGCTAAGCTGGACAGGCGGCGGCAGGTCCGGCTGCTCGCAAAGGGGCTGTTGGACGTCTGGACGGCTTTGTGGCTGAGCTGGTCTGTGGCCTGCTGGCAGCGCCGCAGCAGCTCGTCATATTTCACCTAGAAAACGCACACATACAGTATTTCATGGAAGTGCAAACATTTTCTTTTAACTGATGTGTACTTCTTGACAGTCAAGGAAAGCATTCTTAGAAAAAACAAACACTTATTTCTGAATATTTCTCTTGCTTAACTTGTACCAGATGTGCTATGAATACATCACCTGCAGTGCACTGTACTGTGCATCCACCTCATTGAGCAGAGAGATGCCCCTCCGTTTCACCGCCTCCGCTCGCCTTATACACAGCTGCTCGTGACCGCGGCGAATCTCGTCCGGGTTCGTTGACCTCAAAACGCTGTCGCTGTTACACCTTTGCCGGCTGTATCTTCTCTGCTCTTCATCCCTTTCTACCTTCTCCGCCTCATCCTGCCTGGAGCTGGATCTTTCTTCTGAGGCAAAGAATAATGTATCAGGCAACAGCATCTGGTCCGGTCTTATGACACTGGTGGAAGTAGATGGGACATAGAGACATAAGAGGAGGTCTGTACTTGTGCTGTATATCAGAAACTGTATCACCGAGTGTCGGAGCAGAAAAAATGGAGCAAAAACAATTTGACAATTTGAATCTAGTCCAGGCCTACCTGTTGGCACAGTCGGCGCGCCATAGAAGCCGCAGCTGCTCCACTTCGGCCTCCAGCTCCTTCTGCCTGGCCCGGCAGCCGTCCAGCAGGGCCAGCCGCTGCTCTAGGCCTCTGTTCTCCCTGATTGTCAACTCACTCTCCTGCTCTGCAGCCTCCCGGCGGCTCCGCTCCACAGCTATCTGGCTCCTTAGGGTCTTGATGGAACGCTGGAGAGCCGCGTTCTCCTCCTCCGGGTCTTGGCGTCCGTCTCGGTCATAGAAAGAACGTTGCGGTGACCAGAGTCCGTCCAGATGCAGACTATCGTGGGCTAGATGCCTGAGTCAGGACAGGGCAATGTCAATAAAGGTGTGAGGGACCATAGTTCATCAATAACTGCATTTAAAATGTACAAATTTTGCAGCTGGCAGGGGCACAATTTTCACTTGGAAAAATTTTCTAAATCCTATTTTTGTTTCCCTACTTTCAGCTTCACTTTGATTCACTCACTAAAACCTTTAAATAGTGTCCAATAGTGTCTTCCAGACAGGAAACAGCATTTTATTTTTTGTTATACTCATAATTTAATATGTTATACTCATAATATGTTATGATTTTCTAGACCTCGACTTTATTGCTTCTTCTCACAACTGAAACGAGACTTACGCCCTTGGGAGCTGCCATGACAAAATTTTCTGCATACATTATTCACACATTTTGTGTATTCAGTTTGTTTGTGACACAAAACGCAGTAAACCATCAGCTCGCCATGAATGTCCACAGGGTTTGGGTCACATTAACCTCGAGGGAGTGGTTGTAGGAGGAATTTTTAACCAAATTGAGCAATAAGTAACACCTCTGCTCTCTGTAAAGTGGTGTGACACGTAGCGAGCTAAGGCAACAGTAGCATGTATGTATTAGTACACTGCTGACAACGTGGGAGGATTAACCTTTGGATTATGTCTAAAGGAGGAGGTCTGGTCTGGCTCTGGGTGACCTGTAGGTGTCCAGTCAGCATACAAGGGGCTTTACAGCAGTGCACTGAGGCTAAGAGAAGACCAGACAACAGACAGGAGCTCAACTACTCTACCATGCTGCTTCCTTTCCGAAAATACTTCCACAGCCATTATGTCGTTCTGCTATTAGCACTGTGCAGTACAATATATGACACACACACAATACCTGTCTTGGTGTAAGTCATACAGCTCTTTGAGACAGGACACACTCTGTGCTCCGAGGCTACGTCGCTGCTCTGCCAGATCTCTTTTGTTTCGCTCTGCCTGGGCGGCCTTTAGCTCCTCCACCTGAGTCTGCAGGTCCTCCATGTAGGTCTGAAGCCCTTCAATGGTCTCTGTTAGACTGAGGGGGAAAAAAGAGACAGAGGACACTGAGGCTCTGCACTTATTCAAATATGTGATAAACAATGTATTATATTATCTTCCTACGTTTAGTCTAACTGCTTGGGTGAGTGATTATCTAAGTACAGTTTATTGATAACTGGGAGACGCACCTGTGGATCTTCTGCTGGGCCAGACGGTTGTCCTGCACTAGTCTCTGGTTGCCTTGCTCCAGATCCCTGGCGGCCACGTCTAGCTGCTCATACACTTTGGCATGCTGGTCGTTCATCTGACGCAGCAGGTTCACCTGCTTGGTCAGGTACTGGTGAACAAAAGAAGGAAGTGACAAAGATTTGGCTTAATTTTTGTATTTGAGGTTAGTTACCTGGCATCTTAAATGAATTGTAGAGATGGAATTTTGTAGATTAATTGATTAGTCTGCAAAGGTCAGGTAAAAATATTGTCTACTCATCTCGTGTGGCTGCTTTTCTCTGTTTAATATGTTTGTAAAGTGAATATTATTGGGGGTTTTGAACTGTAAGACAATTGAAGACGTGACCTTGGGCCATGGAAAATTGTTCGTTGGAGCCCTACACATGTGTTTAGAGATTTCAGTTATTGATTCAGATTCAAGAGAAACAAAAATAAGAGTCTTAGGTTCATAACCCTAGAAAAGAACACATGAGGTTATTTAAAATCTTTTAAACCGCTTGGAGAAAAGAAAGCGAGGAGGCAGTAAGTAATGTTTTCACACATATTTGCATGTGGTTTTAGACACATTTAACATTATATATAAAACTGTATGATAGGGAAATATAATATGAGTCTGTCAGTTGCATCACCATCTTCCTTGAAACAGCTATATCCCTATTCATTTTTAACTAATCTTTCAATTATCCAAGGTATCTGATTTTGTTAAAAATTGCAGCCGAGTTCAACTAAACGACTTTTCTCTGGTAGAAATCAATGCGATCATTTGTCTCGTGCAGCAGCAGAGTGGCGGACACTGCATGAGGATGAGGGTCAGCGAGATGTTTGGGGATTACCATATCAACCTCAATAAATCCTCAAGCCACTGGCCCCTCTCAACGCTGTAAACAAATTAAGGCTCTTATCATTGTTGACCTGCTGCATTCCACGTCCTCGAGCTCAAATGGATCAGCACTGCCTGCGTACGCCAAAATTAAATGTCCGAAATATAAGGCCTGATTGTGTTTATTTATAAGCACAAGTAAACGAAAACCTATGTTCTAATAATGCAGACAGAGATAACAGCCAAAACATATTCAAGAGTTTGGTTATTTTGTACCGATTTAAGGAATATAGAAGCAACAAATGAATAGTTTGTAGATTAAAAGCAAAACCTTAAGTAACATATTTGCTACTTGAACTATGTCCAAGCAAAAGGTGGAAGGCAGCAAATAAGCTGGTGAAGATGGTGAGGATTAGCTTTTACTCCATCCTGTTTAAAGCTGAGAGGAATTTAGAATGGCTGTTTCGTTCGAGTGAAAGAGCCATCTCCCATTGTAGTCTCATTCATGTAAAATCACCACATTTATGCAGCAACATTATGTCTCTGCTGACCAGATTGCGAACAGCTGAGAATATACTGAATAAACAAGTGTTTTGCATGGTAGAATGGACATGCCTCGCTGTCCTCAGAGAGAGTTTATTGCTGCTGGAGCCTCAACAGCTCTGATTAGTTCCTTCCTAACATTTATCACCTCTATCTCCAGCAGCTGCTCCTGGTTGGTGGAGTACATCTGCTGCAGGGCCTGCTCCAGCTCATGGTTCCTGTCCAGGAGGGTTTTCCCCAGCTCCGCTGCCAAATGGAGATCTGTCGAAGCAGAGGCAAACATGTAAACACAAGATATGAGGCAGTCTCAATGCCCAAACACAGGCAACGGATAGAACTAGATGTGTGTAAAGGGTATTGTCTCACGCTGTTAGTATCTGGCCCTGGTGAATCACAGAGGAATCTAAGGAATGCCTTGGGATCTCCTTGTGACCCTTTCTCCCACTAAATTCTGGATCTTGTCCCGCAACAGTGTTGACTAGCCCGCTGAGGTCAAGTGAAGTATGTCTTACGGGGGTCTCCACTGTATTAAAATCTCCCGCCAATTTTAATTGAGCAATGTTCTGATCTGACGGGGATCTTTGTCAGGCATTGTCTCGCACCTGCAGAACTTTTTGAATGTGCGTGCCCTACAATCTGTTCGGCGCTGTTCGAGGTAAAGACAATAACAATGCAAGGAAAACCCAAACACACAATAAGCGATGTATGCCCTGTGATTTCTAAGTCAAACATGCAACCAAAGAACAACTTTGAGCCCTACTCTTGAGTCCTTTAGAGTTAGTAGCGGAGAGGACGATGTTGCACAAACATCATGGAGATTGCTTCATATCCCTTCTTAGATTTACAACAGAGCATTTTCAGTTTTGTTCAGATCCACTGTGGAATGCTAGAGGAAGTCTTTCCTGCCTGCTGCCATCACTCTGCATAGGGAGCCGCCTCTGCACTGGGACTGTGGCTCCTAACATTTTTTTTTTCCTACAGCCAGGACTTGACCTTTTACTTGTTCATTCAACAATTTAATAATAATAGTAATTATTCATTAGGGCTACAACTCGATTAATCGGCTAATTATTCTCTTAATTGATTTATCATTTTCTAAATGCTGTAAAATGTCAGACAAATAGAGACAAATGCACAAGCCAAACTCCCTATACTGTAACATACCTCTACCTGCGAGTACACACAATATACTTCAAGTTTAAAATACAGTATGCAAACACAAACCAGGGCCTTGTCATAGAGCACATATTATGTGCAGTATAACTGTTTAATACATTAGAACATTAGATTGTAGTTTTAGTTCTACGTTGTAGTTTTAATTTTATCCTAGATATTATTATTAATGGCCAGTTATTTCTTAACATTTTTTGTTTTTTGTGATTTATGTGACTTGCCTGCTGTAACTGCAATTGATCTGGGGCATTGATAAAATAGTCTATAGATCTATCTCAACTTCACCTTCACTAGCATTGTAGCATGTACATCAGAAAACAATCAACACAGGAGCTGTGACAGCCTCAGGAAACCCTGGCCAAGGCCTTTACCCCATGACTACTGTGATTCTGTGTCACAAGAGTTAACTATAGCCTTAAATCACATTGCATCTGTGAGCCCATTTTCTTAGGGCTTGTGTCTAATCATCAGTGGGCGACTTCAAGAAAACCTTTATGATCACCAAAAGTGTTTATTCACTGACAAACATGTACTGTAGCTGATGTGATAATAACTCACAGTTACATTATTCTGCTGCCCGTATGCAACTGTCTGTGGAGTAATAATAATGTCAGCCCACACAGTCAAGAGTTTAGGGTGCGACCAAGAGCTCTTACCGTGTTCTAGGTCCTGCGGATTGTACCAAGGCTCTCCGTTCTTGTCAAAGTCTTCCTCCAAAATCATGTCAGTTAACATCTTACAGCGGCGGGGCGAGCGACCTGTCAAAAACCTGACAAACGGGTGTGTGTTTGTTTAGCGGCTTGAAGTCGTCCGTCTTTCACCACCGTGTGTGAAGAGACGTACATCCTCCTAAAGAGTTGTGTGCATCTGTGTGAGGCGTTAAGTCTGTTGTGTACAGCAACGTGGCAAATCGCTAATACACCCCAACACCCGGTAGGTGGCAGATATAGCATAAACTGGAATAGAAGAAAATAACTTTTCCGTAATTTTAACTGAATATTCACCTTGACTTTTAATACCATACACACAGTCCAAGGCAACAGGAAAGACTTATAAATAAATTTTGTTTAAAAAAAAAAGTTTTTGTTGTCGTAATTTCCTGTTTCCGTTGACAGCCCGCTTTGTCGACGAATCACAAAGTAGTAAGAACTTTTGTGGCCAATCAGATGTTTGTTTGTTATTGTTAAGCCCCGCCCCCGGCAGTTGCAGAAATCGAGTTTGACAAGATTCAGTTGAGTTGAGGGAGAATTTCCTTAACTTACACAGTTTAAGGAAACATCTAATAATTCTCTTAAACGCGAAGTGACATGTGGACATCTTCAGCATGAGATAGCTGGAACAAGAACAACCTCAGTAACGTTACTGAACGCTTTGTCTTTTTTTTTAGCTCCTGACTTTTGACCAAATTCACAATTTTTGCTTATAGCGGTGATTGTTACACTGTCATTGAACAACTACAGCGTAAACCCACGTTAGCTATTGCAAGCGACAGCATTTGTATCTCACTCGTTAAGTTACCTGAGCTGCCATGGCCTCGGAGGAGAAACCTGCCTCAGGTGTGCGCTCCGGAAGAATGAATGTAGGCCGACACCTAAATACAAACTTCAGAGTCAATCCTGCAGCTCTGGCATATGCCATGACTACACTGGGATCTGCCATGATAAACAATATATTCACTTTCTACTATGTCAAACTCTTTATCAATAAGTACAAGATATCAGAGGGAGCTTTCCACCAATCACAGGTGAGTATATTATTTAGATGTATTGCTGTTCATGTGCCCAAATGTATATTAATATGTGTGAAAAGCACTGGTGTGGTCCAGAATAAGAGTGAAATTGATTATTTTCATTACTGATTAAGCTATTTACTATATATATTTTTTTGCTATTGATTGATGAATTGTTTAGTCAGTAAAGTATCTGGGAATAGTGAAAAATGCCCATTACAGTTTCCCAGAGTAACCTAAAGATACCCTATTTATAATCATTTAAATTGGAGAAAAGCAGGAAATCCTCACATTGTAGAAGCTGGAACTCGTCTTTGGTATTTTTGCATTATTGATCAATTAAATGATAAATAAGTTATCCAAATAGTGTTTAACCAATTCATCATTTCAGCACTATTTAAAACATGACTTTTAATAAAATCACCCTACCCCCACAGGTGGTGTACATGGTGTGGAATGCAGTCAATGACCCGCTCTTTGGCTACCTACAAGATAATTCCAGGGTGCCCTGCTGCTCTCAGCGTCGCCTGTCCATCCTATATGGTGCTCCTCTCTACTCATTGACTTTTCTACTAGCCTGGTTCCCATGGAGGTCCTACACCCCCGGCGACTGGTTGAGCGGCTTACACTTGACGGTGGCGCTGTGTGCTTTCGACGGCATGCTTACTTTTGTGCTGCTGGCACAATGTGCGCTCTTCGCAGAGATTTCCAGCAGCCATCAGAGCCGACTAAGACTTGTAAAGTACAGCCAGGTAAGGACTTTGGAAACTAAATACTCTGCCTTCATCTTTCTTCTGTATGCCCCAATGCCAACAGGGTAACTGTCCATCCTTCTCATATCCCCTCCCTGTTATTTCCCAGGTGGCTTCTCTCATTGGCTCCTCCAGCGTCCTCTTCTGTGGTGTGCTCTCCAGAAACATGGAGGACTTCTCAGCCTTCCAAGCCTTTACAGTAATAACCGCTGTCCTGAGCTGTGGCTGCATGCTCTATACAGGCTTCCACAGTGAGAGTCGCTTTGATAACAAAGGATCTGAACCAGATGCAATGTGCTCTGCCGACCAGACTTCTCGTCAATCAGCAATTTCCTTCTCCGTGTTAAGAACTTTGATGGGGCAAATCCTGACCAACAGGGACTTCCAGGTTTTTGTGGTTATGAACTTCTTCCAGGTGTTCATGTTAGCTTTCTTAAATAATTTTACCATGATTTTTGCTGAGCACCTGATTCCTCCTGATGTGCTTTCACCACTGGCCAAGAGCATCATGTACGGAGCGGGATTCATCTGTCCACAGGTACTGTTCCCTAGGGATAAAAGGATAAATGGGAGCTGTAGCACTGGAACATAATGAGCTGATAAACCCTTCATTTGCTTTTTAACGTGTCGTTTTGTCCTCGCATTACCTCATAATAGTCCGTCAAAATCACACATCCTTCACATTATTGATGTTTTCAGAAAGCCTTCCTCCTTTTGAGGAAGTTGTTGTTTTTTTGTCAGATTAATTGTTTAAAACTCTTCTCTCTTGGTGAAACTGTAACACCCCAGACTTTATAATTGAATGATAATATACACCATGTCATTGTTTGTTTATTGTTAAAATCTTCAGGGCTTCTGTTACTTGCAACATAGCTCATGAATACAGTGCTTTTTGGCAGCCTATACTCTCAAACTCACTCACATGTCAGAGCTCTGTACAAGCACCTGAATGCACCACCAAGGATATCATATGCTACTTTGAATTAATTTGTTTCTCTGTCTCCATCCCAGCTGTTAGTATTGAGCTGTCAGAGTCTCCTCCATGGTGTTGGCTACTACAGGATCATCCTCTTCACCTTCTACATTGAGACTGGAATAGCAGCTGTCATGTTAGCACTCGGTCCTCAGCACTACTATATCCTAGCGTGTTTCCTCACCGTTAACATGTAAGAAGTTAAACAGCCTCTAACTCTCTTTCAATTTTTTAGAAATAGAATCACTATATATCCTCCACTTTGATTGTATTACACACACACACACTCTCTCTCTCTTCCTTATCTTCTGTGTAGGGTCATAATCCAAGCAGCCTTCAGTCTTTTTGGTTTGCCTTTGGCTGACATCATTGACACAGACCTGCAGAAGTACAAGCGCAGGTAAAAAAAATAAAAAAAATAGGCAATGGCACACTTTTGTAACCAGTGCCAAATACATAGATGAACCTAATGAAGCCAATTTGTTATGATTTTTTCATTTACACTCAAACAGATTCATGTTATTTGACTTTTTTCATCTTTCTACAGTTCCCCTCTCTCCTCCATGGTGTTTGGTACGAATGCTCTGTTCACAAAGCCAGCTCAGTCTCTGGCCCCTATGATGGTGCTTAATATCCTCAACCAGTTTGGATATGAACAGCTGAAGGATGCAGGAAGGGATTCAAATCCAAGGTATGGAGAACCACATAAATCTAATCTAAAACTGATGTTGTAATGGCACTGATGGACTGATTGTTTCCAGGATTAGTGTACTATTCCCTCTAACGTCACCTTTTATCTATCATTAATTATTTTCATAGATTGTTAACAGTAACCTTCATTTGCTCCACTATACACAACAACACCACTTCAAACATTGTAAAAGGTCCAGATGGTGATAATGACCTTTGTATTACTTAACCATTTCCCTAAGTATGTCATAAGTGTTCATTTTAGTATGAAATTAAACTTTCAGGAAATTGAAACATACTCAATTACAATACAGTGTAACAATAACATGATTTTGACAATGAACCGATGGATTGAAAGCAACTTTTAAATGGAAAGGTTCACAATTTAAAAAAAAAAAAAAAAATCTGACTTAAACCGATAGTCAGGCGCCCATAGGAGCACTGCAACAGGTTTTTAAAAAAAAATCTAATTCCTCCTGTTCATACTGGCCATTAAGAGATGCACTTCCAATGTAAGTGACTGGGAACAAAATCTGCAGTCCTCCACATTTTTATCTTAAGTTGATATGACTATGTTAATGTCTATTATCTCAGTTAAATCAAGCGAGTATTATAAGTACAAAGTTTAATGCTCGTACAGAAAACACGTAACTTGCACACAACTTTAAAGGCTCAGAAAATGATGATTAATGATTAAGAGATGACGGTGTCTTAT
The DNA here is from genome assembly GCA_037974645.1 of Hollardia meadi. Taxonomy (NCBI): domain Eukaryota; kingdom Metazoa; phylum Chordata; class Actinopteri; order Tetraodontiformes; family Triacanthodidae; genus Hollardia; species Hollardia meadi. The sequence continues at coordinate 5,917,994 of JBBPCS010000672.1, forward strand.
TTCAAAGGTCACCTGTAATATAATTTCATACACTCAAAGCCAATGTAATAGTTGCTTTGGAGTCTGATATTTAACCAGTTGGGTACTGGCTGTTGTTTGTTTAAAACCTTTGTTTTAATGTTTAAAGAAGGTGTGACATACAGCAACTTTTACTTAGAAGAGGCCCTGCTATCACTATCACTGTTACTGGGACACTTAATGGAAGTTATCTATTGTGACTGTTATTGTGACTTGCGTTTTTCCTGCTGTGACAAGTCAAAATGTCTGCTGTGCAACCAGACATTTAGAAACACGTTATTATTCCTTTTCATTTTAAACAATCTGCCCAAAATGCTCAGTTTAGACTTCCACTCTTTTCTTAAATCTTTGTTTTCATGGTGACATTAACACACTCACACACACACACACACACACACACACACACACACACACACACACACACACACACACACACACACACACA
>JBBPCS010000672.1:5918556-5929478 GCA_037974645.1 Hollardia meadi
ACACACACACACACACACACACACACACACACACACACACACACACACACACACACACACACACACACACAGAGGTCGTCACAGTTTCAAATAACTGTCATAACAGGGATCGTTTCTCTTTGTTTCCAGTGCCCTGGAGAGCCTCCATAGTGTCATGTTCTACTTGGTGTGTCTGGTGCCCATCTCTGTTGCTGCTCTGCAAGCCCTGGCTTGGAGGCTGTTTTCCATACGCAGCAGTCACACAGTTGACACAAAGTCCACCGACAGCTAACTTCAATATTTTCAGCATTCAGAGGGAGCTGGTTGATCTTTCTTTATCTGGAAATTCTTTATTGCTTAAGTGAGAGACCATGTTGTAAGTAATGTGTAAATTACTGTATATTTGAGAGAATCCAGGGTTAAACTGATGCAGTTTATGAATATATACTGCACGGTGAACAACTGAAAATTATTTTGATATGCTGACAGGTGAGACCAAGTATATAAAATCCAAACATTTAAAGTAACTATGACTGTTTGACATATACAGAGAAATAATCTACTGTATGTAAACAGGAGAGACTTTACTCCCTTGCACCTGCAATTAAAGTTTCTAGGTATGGCATACAAGGGAGATTTGGTTTATTAATTAGTTTTAATTAGTTTCATCTGATCACACGTTTTGTACAAATACTTTATCTGAAGGACTAGTGATAATCCATAACTAGCTCTTTGATTTCTCTTAACTTTCTTATCTTTTTCAAATGTATAACCTGGATAGCTGGACCAAATATAGCAGGGATCATGATAATTTGTTATTTGTTTGTCAGGCACTTTGTCCAGTCACTGTCCTCAGCAGGTAATTAGCAGGAACATACTGCATGGTGGATATTTTCTGCAAAAAAGGACCAATGCCCCAGATGGCATGTGACAAATACAGTTTTAGGTTTAATAGAGGAACTGTCTAAACACTGAAACTGCATGTAAACTATAGAGTTGCTACAGAAATTGGCAAAAATTGTTTAGCGGCATCCTGAAACAGTCAACTGAAACAAAGGTGATACATAGGAAATAAGAGACCATCCAATTAAATTAACGTGCCTATATAGCATGCAGCTCTATCAGCTAAAGGTCAGAGCTTCTGAACCAAGATAGATCGGAGAGAGGGACCTGCAAGCTGAAGATTAAATGGCTACTTACTGTAGATCGACTACCTCCTATTTAGAAGCACTTTATGCCACAAAGCTAGGTATAAAAATGTAAAGAATATTAATTTTGGATTTTCTTTTCAATTAAGGACTTAATTAATTAAGGACACTCCAGGGTTGTTTTGATTGAATGATTAAGGGCATTGTATTGTAATACACACAAAAAAGACATTTCAGCTGAGATCTGTAATGTTTTTTTTAGTCAACATGTAATTCTGTTCTATCCATCTGTATTGTGGATAGTGCAAAAAAACCTGAAAAAACCAACTAAAAGCACTTGCACGCTGTATTGGTCATGAATATGGCGTTTGTTTTGATGAGGTGAAGCATGCCGAAACGACCAGAGGAAATGATTAGTATTGTAAATCGTAAGTTGATTGAGAGGCATCTTATATATATTTAATTTCATAATTTAAGTAAGATGACAGGCTTGCCTTCATTTTACCTAAAGAAACAAGACAAAATGTCACAAACGTTTGATTAGATCTCATTTTGTTATCGGTGTGTTTTTCTGAAATTTGTCTCATACATAAAGGACAACATTTAACCAATTAACAACACAAATACTAAATATAGCTCTTACATCATAACATTGTTCTGTTCACAGGGAAGATTGTCATCTTCACTATAAACATGGGCAAAGTTACAAATTACAAAATGCAGTGATTCAACTTGGTGCTCTGACCATCTGGTCATATCACAACTTTTAATGTGTAAAAAAAAAAGCACATTTAAACATCCACTTTGACTTCATAGGTAATACATATTTAAACTGTAAAGTACGTTGGCTGGATTCTCTCTGAGGGTATTTGCAGTGAACAACGATATTTGGAAGTCATTGTACCGAATATGACACAGCATGATGCCTTACAAACATGTTAGGTTGTTAAATGTTGCCTTACTGTAAATGTATTGTAAAGTTTATGTATTTTCAGAGAAAAAGCCACTCCAACACCAAAAACACAAGCTTTTATTTCAATCAATATTGGGGCTTCCGGAAACTTGAATTATGCCAGACGAGCTATGGAGCCGTTTGGTTTTTTTTGTTGTTTTTTAACATTTTAAACCAAATCCGCATCTACTTCAGTTAGAATGCTTCACCCAACTTTGGCATTGAAGTATAAGTAAAAATGGCCGAATTGAAAGTTTTGGGTGAACTGTACCTTTAAGCTGCGCTGTAACATACCTTATTGTCATTACATTGTTTATAATGATCAATTTATAATCTGATTACACCTGAATGTGAAATTTTCAATTTGGTTTCCAAAGTTTTCGATTTAAAGTATGTTTTTTTTACGCAACTATGTAAAGAATTTTATTTTATTTTATTTTTTTTACATGTTTACAAGTTAAGTTATGTGTCGAGGATGAGTTGGTAAATAATTAGATCATTTATTTACTGTTCTGACTGTATTTGCATTGTTGCACACTTGCTCTTCTGATTTGAACAACGTGATCTGTGTCTTCTGGAAAAGGTAAATTACGTATACTCACTATTCCTCAAAGTATAATTCACAAATTATTTTTCTACAAAACAGCTTATTATCCTGTGGAAGAAATGAATTTTCTCTTTTTCTTCTTGTATTACAGGTAAACAATGTCCTGGTTTAAAAAGAATAAAATTGTTGAACGTGGATAAAACTACTAATGCCATCAGCTGTCTTTCTGTCTGTCACTGCTTAGGACCTTTGTTGTTGTTATGTCCCCGTTCATGAGAAAAGGTGAGCAAGCACTCAACTACTCAGCAGCTTGTGTTGATTTACTCATTTCCTCAGTCACACAACTACGTCCTCCATCAGGTGTTTAGTCACTTTGGAATTTCCTCTCAGTCAGGATTGATTGAGGTCTGAATCTGTCTTTAACATCTTAGATGTTTTGATAGATGTCATCAGTCGAGCCGTTGAGGTCTGTACCTGCAGCCTGCAACAAGATTAAATGTCCATATTAGCGGGATACTGCTGTATATACGCTGTAACACAAGCTGTGCAGAGAGTTTCACGTTCACTCAATCTGACTGTTGACTAAATCCAACATGCTGCAATAAGATTTACCTCAGCGTGAGAACGGTTTCTGCTCACTGTTTGTTTGCTTTTCTCCATGTTCCTCCTGCTGTACATTTCTTGCAGCACATCACGGAATTGTGTTTTCTTCGTTAAGTTAAACTGTAGGGAAAGTTAAGAAGTCAAGAAGATTATCTTTTTTTTGTATTTAATTTCCAAGAAAAGCTACTGAGAAACTACTTTGTCATTTGTGGTGTTGTAAGAGCCTTTTTGGCCAGTAATTTACGGGTTGGTTCCTGTTCCTCTTTTTGCTTCTCTTGAATTTTTCCCATTCCCCCATTTAAAAACATCAAAACACAAATTAAAACAAATGAAATCAGACACTTATCTACAAACCTTATCAATTTTGTGAATCCTTCGGCAGCCATACTGGAACAGAGAGGCACAGGTCTTTCAACTCTTATAAATTTTTAACAATGCATCAAATTCAAAATAAATATGTCTATTTATTACTATTTACCTTCTTTACAATAAGTGTCACTACTGCCAGGCTGTAGATGGACAAGAGGATAAATGACAACCACAGAAGAATGTTCCTCACCGTTTTTTTAACTTTACCTGAAAATAATAATATTAATAGTCTTCACATCCAAACATCTGTGCCTGACCTTTAAAAGTAGTTTTCTCTCTTACCCCTCACTACAAGAGTTGTACCCAGTCCTACATGCTGTGAGCCGTGTGCTGGCTCTCCATGTGATACTGCAGCACAGTGATAGATCCCGCTGTCGTTAGCATGAAGTGAATTGATGTGTAAAGATGCTCCATCCAGCCTGTACTTCGGATTTTCAAGTAGCTTTAGGCGAAAACAGAAGTTTTCTTTGAAAGAAAACCACTCATACTGCCAGCCTTTGGCTGAACAGTGTGAACTGATGGTACAAGGAAGGACAGCACTTTGTCCTATTGTTCGCCAGATCACTTTATCCGGCTGTGATAAGCAGCTCTCATTCTCCTCCAAGCTCTCTGGAATGAACAGACAGGAAATTTAACAGATTTAGTATCTTCTAGCCCAGTGTTTCAGAGAAATCACAGAGCTGTTGTCGAACAGAAGCTGTGGTTTCTAATGTGGAGCAATGAAATTAAAGTGTTATTCCCTAAATGAATAATGTACATAATGCAAGGAAATACATAAAAAGGACATCTTACCTGTTACTGTCAGATAGTTGAGCAGGAGAGAAAACCAAAACAACAGCTCCATGTCGGTAGCTTAGCAGCTTGTCAATGATCTCATTATTCCTTGCACGAGGATGTCTAAAGGGCTGACAACATGGGAAGTGGGTATATTGCACTTCCTCAACACGTAGTTTGTACTTATTTTCCAGCTGAATGGAAGCACTGGGTTTGCAAAGCCATGAGGCATTTTACTGTCTTTATAGTAACATGACATGAAAAGGATGCATAATAGCAAGTACAAATAGATTTATGACAAAAGATTCAACTATTGCAGATAAAGGTGGGGTCACACTATGATTTTGTGTCGTTGTAAACAGGAAACTACAAAAAGTGGCCTGTTCTTGCCTAATGTGAACAGCATTTCTGAAAATGTAGGGACAAGTATACCATCAACTCTTTGCGCAGGTGATGGAGCAATCTCAGAAAACAATGTGCAATGTAGAGAAATGGCGATACAACTGACACTGCAACCTTTTAAAAGGGTTAAAGAAACCTATTGATTAAAAAGTTTATACATAGAGAAATCATATAGAAAATACTGAGACAGAATGTTAAGAAATGTTATATTGAATGAGATGTGTTTTGGGATATTTTTGTCATTTACCTGCTAGGAAGAAAAAATGATCCAAAAATGTTCCATACCTCTATCACCACCTTTTCTGCACATGTACAGCAATCCTCCTCTGACATAATATAATCCAGGTCGCTGTGCTGTGATTAAACAAAAAAAATATTTATCATGACCAAAATAGTCATACATTGTGTCATTCATCATGTTCCATTATTACCAAACACATTCACAATTAAATGCACCCAGTGAACCTGGGGGGCTTTAAGGGGCCTCAGCTGCCTGCTTTGCTCTTTGCTCTGATGACATCCACTATGGATATGTTTGTCTGTGCATGAAGCAGCAGCAAAAACCCGTTACGTTGTTGTTCCTTTCTTATCCTATCATAACCCCTAACCCCTTTTCACTGTCAGTTTGTATTTGTTTGACAATTGATGTGACTTGACTGCTCTTACTTATGGTGAAACAGCTCCAAATCCTGGTTTAAATTACAAGTATTGTAGCATGTTGGGCACCCTACAGCAAGGGCCCCCAAATTGACACAAATTAGACCATGGCCCCCAATTTGATAGGATTTTGACCCAAGGTCCTCCATCTGCTAGAAATCTTGCTCTATCTATCTTTCTATCCTTGGTTATTGTGTGCAGGGGGCTAATATCAAGAATATAATTCAATGCTGCTAAAGTACCGGTCGTTATAAGTCTAGTTTTTGTTCCATTCAGTTCGTTGTAGGCGGATCGTCTCGTGCTGTCGGTCAGATGTTAGTCCAATCCAAACCTCTCTGTGTGTTTTCTCACGCCCCCTTCCACGTCGACCTGCACTCTCGCCATATTTTCAACCCGTGTGAATCCCGCACCCCGGTTTGCGACTAGTTTGAGGAGGAACACGCATTCGCACAAGTCAGCTTTAAGTGTGGAACGATTTACTTCAAAGGTAAAACAAAAAAAGAAGGGACATCTGCGTTAGCCTCCTAGCTGCGTCTGTTATTTCACTCTGCAACAATGAACATCTTCAGACTGACTGGAGACCTCTCTCATTTGGCTGCTATCATCATCCTGCTGCTCAAAATATGGAAAAGCAGGTCATGTGCAGGTGAGCCCTAGTTGCAATTTTTGTCACGCATGCTAGGATGAAGTTTACCTAATATTGCTGATTAACTTTTCCTGTCTTAAACTGCTAAAATTGTCGTTTTAGCTTTGCCTCTTCATACCCAGCAAGCTCCAAGTTAGCTAACATTAGCTACATGCTAACCTTTTCGTGACTCATTCATATAAGTAAATGGGATAGCTGCGATAATAACCATAAACCGCTGTCTGCATCCACTGCTAATGCTTTATTTACTGAAAATACATGTTTAAATATTGAAGTTATTGGCAATAATATCCAAACATACGTAGCACCAGCTAACTTTGTAGGGATGGCTATGTGAGTTAATGCTAACTATGTTAGCTAAACTAGTTATAGGTTGAGGGAGAGTGTAGACAGGTAGGTGTCCGGTGTTTAAAGTTAATGCATGAATGAACAAATTGATACAACATTTATGATAATTTTGGGAGCAATCGTTTGCTACAATTTCACTGGTTGGTTTTGCTTTCTGTAACGTACACATCGTCCACCCATTTACTCCTGCTCTGTTAATTTGAGGTCTGGTACTCGATTTTTTTAGTCTGGCTTCTGACGTGGCGTTCTAGAAAGCGCTACGGAAGTAGCTAACCTGCTCAAATATTTTACTTTTTTTTTAACCATACTTAATTCCCGTAACTCTTTTAAACACGTTATGCATTAATAATAAACAGCACTTTGAACCACAAAGATTACAGAGGTTTCTGTTGTGGTGGATCATACTTGGTTTATAAGGAGAAGTGCTGTGATTGATCAATAAAAGCTTGAGCGTCGACTGTAGGTTCAAAGTTAAAAGGGGTTATGTTGGGTAACAGCTAAGATATGGTAATTTGTATGTATACATTAGGTAACATGATTAGATACTACATAGTTATATCTATATCTTGAGTTTAAAAATGGTCAAAAGAAATAAATTTGCCTCAAAGGATACAACATAAAACATCCTCTATCCTTAGACCTATAATTCGGAAAAGGAAAAAGGAAAAGCCTTGCATAAAGCAACAGAGGATAGTTCCCTCTTCCAGGACAGACGGCAATGTATTAGATGTTGTGTATGGAGTAGAAAGAAAGAACAACAGAGTTATACTTTGGAGAAACAGAATGAAAACATTGGATACATAAAGTGCACACAATAATGAATAATATGGATCAGAGAAGATATAGAGCAACAAAAGCCTGCCACCAAAACTCCCTCTGTTTGATGCACACTGCAGAGCATGCCTTTCACACAGAGTAAAGAAGAGAAGGGGCAGAGAGGATGAAGCGATTATTACAGACTACACATGATGTGAGGCATAAGATGGATAACAACACTAGTTCAGTCTCCTGGAGGACCAGAACCTGCTTATCCATCGCAGGCTCGCAGGGGCCTGGAGACTAACCCAGCATGAATTAGGCAAGATAGTTTCCAGTTCACCTAACCTGCATATCTTCAGACTGTGGGAGGACACAGAAAAGCCATCTGGTTCAAATTAAGAACCTTTTTGCTAAAGCTTCAGTGCTAACCACTGGACCACTCTGTGTGCATCTGTATGACTCTTTAAGCATGTTAAGCTAATTTACGAGGTAAAAAATCTTGCTATTGATAGTGAAAGATGTGGGAGGAAACCAAAATAATGTTTAAAGAGCCTTTGTATGACTGTGATCGCTTTAGGAATGCATGCAGAGAAACCTGTACACACCTGTTGTTGTCTCATGATGCTCTGTAAGGTCTGATGTCCTGCGTAAATTCAAGAAAACAATTCCATGCAACTGAGATGCTTTTGTGCCTGCCAACCCGAGAGGGCATCTGTTTGTGCATTTTCACTAAGATGGCATTAGTATAAAAAGTCAGATTAACTGTAGGTTAGAGACGTTATACGTGTAATTTCAGTTAAAAAGGAAGAAAGATATTTTGTTATTGGCCTCTTGAGATTGCTGATTGCCTCACCGTGTTTCCAGTAGATGTCACTGTTCAATAAGGAAATGCATTATCATTCATGCTCCATCCAGACTACTTGTGAAGCTGTCCTGAAGTTGCTGAATGCATACCTCAACCTAAATTGTAAATGTGCTTGATATTTTTCCTCAAGGTATCTCTGGAAAGAGCCAAATCCTGTTTGCCATAGTGTTCACCTCGCGCTACTTGGACCTGCTCTCCTCATTCATCTCACTATACAACACATGCATGAAGGTAAGACGCCGGTCAGGTCTTAGCTCCTAGCCTTTCGTGTAGTTCCCACTATTTCTCCGTAGTGCCTACAATGATGAGCTGTTCTGTGTGGTTTACCCAGCTGATCTACATAGGTTGTGCGTATGCCACAGTCTACCTGATCTACATGAAGTTCAGGGCCACCTACGATGGCAACCATGACAGTTTCAGAGTTGAGTTTCTGGTTGTTCCTGTTGGGGGTCTTGCTGTTCTCATCAACCATGACTTCTCCTTCCTAGAGGTGGGTACAACATCCCGTATTGTTGTCAAAGAGTGACATAATTCATTTATAACAAGCTAGCAACTACTAGAGATCCTATTCCTGCACATTTGAGTGTAAATGTATCTCATCAGATCCTCTGGACGTTCTCCATCTACCTGGAGTCGGTGGCAATCCTGCCTCAGCTCTTCATGATCAGCAAGACTGGCGAGGCAGAGACAATTACCACCCACTACCTGTTCTGCCTGGGTCTGTATCGGGCCCTCTATATCTTCAACTGGGTCTGGCGTTACTACTTTGAAGGCTTCTTTGATATGATCGCCATTGTGGCCGGTGTGGTCCAGACTATCCTCTACTGTGACTTCTTCTACCTTTATGTCACCAAAGGTGGGTTTCCTCTTGGTATCATCCATTTTGACAAGCTCCAAATTAGACAGATAAAACTAAGAAAATAAGACATTAATTATCAGGCAGGAAAATTTGGGGGAAATTATTTAATGTATTTTTTTTACTGTATAAGGACCCTTTTTATCCACACAAAATATGATGTTCAATGACCAATTGTTTTATTTTCTTATTAATCTACAAGAAAAAATTAAAGGGCTGGTTCAGATTATGTGAATGTGTATATGTGTGATGAAAGAGTTATTGGTTGATATGATTATTCCTCCTGTCCACACAGGCCCTGGCGCGATCCATTCCTTCCTCTTTCCCTGCACAAGTTCAGCTGAAGCCAATACAAGGCTTTAGCAGTTGTAATTTTCTGAATACAGTCATTATTTTCCAAACAGTCTTTTTAGGGCAAAATTCTCTCTTTGTATTACTTTCCCTCCATGGTTGCACGGCAAGGAATCACTTTCCCAGGAAACACACAAAGGGAATTTTGTACTAAAAATACTGTAAATGTGGAAATACGCACTTGATTTGGCTAACCTAAATGGTTGAAGCCCTGTAACGGCATCAGCTGAACCTCAGAATCAATTTTTCTCACAGATTTTGTCCCCTATTCTGTAAAGTCGCATTAGAAAGAGGAACATCTACCTTAGGATAATGTATTTATTTTTATTGATGGTGGTTATTTGTAGCTTGTTTTCATCGCAGGAACTTTTCCAGAAACCCTTTTAGGAACACAAGAACCTTTTTTTTTATTTTCCACTGCGAGTCTAAGTCCAGGTCCTCTTCTAGAATGTCCAATTTGCATCCATTCCAATATGATAGTAAATTATGAAGAACGACATGTCTGTGTTACGTCTTTTGTGTGAAAGTGCAACTCAGACACGCCGTTGTTGTCATCCGTCTAATTTGTCTACATGGTTCTTTAGATGGATAAAAACTCAAACACATTTCCACAAGGGACTTTTTGTTTCGAGTTGAATTCCTTGAGCCTCAGTAGTTCATGCAAGTTTTTTTTGTACAACTGATAGGAGTTACTCCTGAACACAAACCCTTGAAAATGACAAACTTCTGAACAGCTACCAGTGATGGTTCTTAACTTTTTGACTGTCTCACTTTATATCTCCCCCTCTCAGTGTTGAAAGGCAAGAAGCTGAGCCTGCCGGCGTAAAACTGAACAGGAGACGACGACTCCCATCAGACTCAGGGGGTGTGGAGATGACCAATCTCGTGACCTACAGCAAAAGATGCCTGAGACAGAGCACCAACTATTGGGGAAAAACACTAGTCTTCTTGATGATTGCTGATGGAACTGGTAGATGCCAACAAACACCAGAGCTGAACAAATACCAACCCAGGTCAACCTCTGGATTTCTGTGTTCAGTATCTTGCCTTAAAACTTCTTTTCATTGATGTTCAAATAGGAGAAAAGGCTTTTTTTTCTACATGTGAGGTGTATACGCTTGTTTTTTATTTTTATTTTATAATGTCACAAATGGGGTCGACTCTGAGAAGTACCTTGTTTGGCTTGGTAATGAAATGCACAAATGTACAGTCTTATTAAAGAGTGAGATAAAGAGTAATGTATCTGAGTGCCTGATGAGGATTATGTCCATTTTGTCAGTATTGTTTTTGGGTTTTTTTGTTTTTTTTTTACTCTTGGATTTTTTTTGTCTAGATAACCGTATGCATATACTATAATTCATGTACTCTTTCTTGGAGACATTTAAGGAGGCCAACAACAACAACATTGCTTTCTAGAATTGCTGAAAACAACATTTTAACAGTTTTCTGTCATTTTAAAAATCTAAAATGTCATGTAAGCAGAACTCACAGGAGGATTTGTAGTTTCACATTACGTTAATGCCAGCAATATTTTGTCATGGAATTTTCAAATAGTGTCAAATTGAATTTGGAATTAAACTTTTGTGTTTATTGGTGGGGGGGGGGGGGGGGGGGGGGGGGGGGGGGGGGGGGGGGGGGGGGGGGGGGGGGGGGGGGGGGGGGGGGG
>JBBPCS010000672.1:5936690-5950663 GCA_037974645.1 Hollardia meadi
ACACACACACACACACACACACACACACACACACACACACACACACACACACACACACACACACACGCACACACTGTAGAGCTATGCAGGTAGAGAGAGACAAAGAGGAAACTGGGCAAAGCAGCACGTGTGAGAGAGAAATATAATTTTACCCTCTGATTGATTTATGTTTGGTTATCTTTTTAATATCTGGCTGTAGAAAACATAGCTGCTCGTTTTTTCCCCCTCATAATGGGGAAGATCTCTTGGCATTACCCCCCCCCCCCCCACACACACACACACCTGCTCCTGAACCCCTCACATGGGAGATGAAGCCACACCTGCATGTGACACTCTTTCAAGCCGCCCCCACCCCACTCATCCCTTTCCCTTTGGTTTCCCAGCATGCCTGCCTTTTTTCCTGGTGGCCACGGGAATGAGGAGCTGGCTCTCACATTAATGCCATTATTTAGTGCCTTTACAATAAATGAAATGTAAGGTCCTGTTGGGCATGACTATAATGGGCTGGGGTCAAGGGGCTTGCTGAGTGATTACTGGTTATTGGCTCCATCACATAATGCTGGGCATCCACCAGCATCAACTCACGGTCCCTAACTGCAAGGATAAATTTTCTGATGAGAAATAATTGTGTGATATTCTCAGTATGCACATGTAGCACAAAAGACTCCAAGGCAATCAGTTAACAAGTAAAAGAAGGACACTTGTGAAATTAACTTAGAGCGAGTGCATTTGACATGAAGTGGGAGGAAAGAGGGGTGAGTGGGAAGAGTACAGGAGTGAAGGCAGCAAGGAGCAAGTGGCAATCGGCACTCCCTCATTCGCTTTGCAATTTTGAAGAAAATCAATTTGTGGGGGAACAAAGAAATTGGAATTTAGAGTGGAGGAGCCAGTTATGGCCTGAGTGCACAGCTGAGCTGAAAAAGAGGGAGTTTGTAAGTTGAAGAAGTTTACTTTGGTTAAAGTAATCTTTGCTGGGGGAAAAAAGGAATTGGAAAGGAATAAACCAGCAGTTATTACCTGTGAAAATACAGAACTTGTGAAAAATGGCTTTTAATGTAGCTCAAACTGGAAATTGAAGACAACTTTACTCTTTTAAAAACAAAACAAAACAAACCTTGTTCTTTGTATTTTTGGAGCAATAATAATTCCTACTCAATCGGAGCTATTCACCAGTTACATTGCTGAGATCGTTGACAACACAGACTTGGAGTTTGGCCAAAACCTTATACACAGGTCAGAGGACGGGAAAAGGTCAAAATTCCAACAACACTTGAATGAGGATTTCTTAATCTTAATTCATTTTATAGTGTTTTTATAAGCTTTGAAGTACTTTGAAATATCTATCAATTATGTACTTATGCACAGCACATAAGTACATAATTGATAATGTACTTACCTTAAATGTTGTTAGCACATTTTATTTTCAGTATAGCACACTAAAAGGCACATTTTGACCTCCTTTATGTCAATTATTTCTCCTGTTTATGGGTACTGTATCACCTAATGCATTTATTTAATTTATATGTGCATTACAGCAAACGCTACCAGACAGTTTTTAAGAAAATCCCTATTTAATCCAAATAAAAAAACATCATCATCTACTGTAGTCCAAAACTGGGTTAGATAATATCATTAAGTTATTTAAACACCTTGAAGGACTCTGTTATTAAACTGAATGCTGCCAAGTCACATGTCCCCATATCTCAGCGATGAAGATGGTGAAATGTTATTTTAACGGACATTAAAAATACCCCAAACTATGAAACCCTTGCCCTGATTTTCAGCTGCAGCCTCCCTAAAGTGTGTCATATGTTTGAGTGTCGAACAAGAGTTTAGAGGGCATGACTTTATCAGCTGTGACAGACACAACATCTATCAGATTTAAAGTCTTATCCATTAAAAAAAAAAAAGGCCTGATGTGTCTGATCCCTCCAGGCAGGTATTAGCAGAAATCTGCCCTTTGGCACATCTCCGTTCTGGCTAGATAGATGAACACTGCTAATGCCCCAAGGTGTCTGCAGAATGGATGTGCATTGATCTCAATGTGCTCTTTCTGTGGGCAATACAGTGCAGTATTTATGTATGTGAGTGTGTGTGTGCTCACATTTATGGGTTGTGACGGAGCAGGACTCAGATTTGATGAACGTGACTTTGTTTTGGTGTAAAATGTTATTGAACTGCCGTCAGCCAGCAGCAGAGCTAAAAATGTGTCACTGTGGCCCTGAGACCAAATTCACTGCTGCATCATGGGACAGAAACAGCCTTGGCATGGGAAAACAAACTGAAGGGAAGGAGGGCAGCTGTTGTTGATCTGTCCTCTGTATCTCTCTCTTTTTTCTCATTCTCCCACAACGCTAAAGGGTTAAAGAGATGCTCAGTTACATTCATTATATTCATCCAGATAGTGGCTAAGAGTAAGTCATTAAGGACCATTAATAGTTAATAGAGGACTATCTACTAAGAGCAGAAATTTCCTCTTCCTAATATTGGAAATGCGATTACTAGATTAATGACAACTCAGAGCCAAAGTGACATATTCCCAAGTCATTTTTTTGTCTTGTATTTTTTTTGCAAAGCTACAATAACAGTCAAGTCTACCATTAATAAATATTCAACCAACAATAAGCAGTGTCTACTCATCCTACGACAATCTTTGAGCTTGGATGTAACATAACTTGGTCCTCCATAGCGAGCGCCAACTTGTAGGTGACCTGCACTGCTAAGATGAACTAAGCACACACGAGGAAAATCTGGGAGGGCTGTTTGTTTTATAAAAGCCCAAATTAACATGCCTTTGAGACTCATCTGCATATTAAACTGGGAATGACAGCGCTCTTTTACATTGCTTGCGAGAAAAAGTCACAACTGTGGGCAGTGGACACACCGTCGGTGACTCTGCCTGAGTGAATCACCCCTCGAGGTGCGATGTTTAGTGTCCAGACTGGATCTCCGCTTCTTGGAAATGACTCCCAATGGACAAAGACGCAGCTGTTCACCTTTTCTCTGTTGGCGGCAGTGTGCAACAGAGAGCGTCCATAGAGAAACAAATATCACCAGGCATTTGATGCTTCATCATAGATGGATCATCTAGATTCCAGTGTATACTTTAGGGCTGTTACAACCAGTGGCTCATAAAAGTCAGTGATAGATGGTGGTGATCATCAATCTGTGTCTGGATTTGCTCTCTCAAGCAGCAGTCACTTACAGTTTTGTTTTTTGTTTTTTTGCATGGAGGAAACAATCAACATCTATTTGATGCTGGTCGCTGCTTTTGTGAATACTGTGAATACCTGCTGTTTGCTTTTCCACCTTGCTAGCCTGCCACTTTGTTATCGCTCAGAGCTAGCTAAACTGTCACCTCTGTGCTTTTTGGGCGTGTTGACATTTCCAAGCCTCAAAGAGTCCCATGCAGGAAAAGCTGGTAACCAAGGAGACAAAGCCCAAAATATGCCCCCAAACAATTGAGGGACGGAGCAGCTGTAGGTGGCTGAGGACTCATGAGGAAATACAGATGGGCTTCCCATTTTTGTCATACTGGTACACCAACATCTTGATGCAATGGGAGTTGGCTGGCGAGATCCAGGGGCTGCTTGTGATGGAGAAGTTGTGGCTGGCGTAGAACGGCGGCGGCTGCTTCCTGCAGTGGACCAGCGCTCGCAGCACGTTGGCCGCCATGCCCCGGAAACGCTTGCTGATGAAGCAGTAGAGGAAGAAGTTGACACCGGTGTTGA
This sequence comes from Hollardia meadi, assembly GCA_037974645.1. Lineage (NCBI taxonomy): Eukaryota > Metazoa > Chordata > Actinopteri > Tetraodontiformes > Triacanthodidae > Hollardia > Hollardia meadi. The sequence goes on from JBBPCS010000672.1 coordinate 5,940,422, forward strand.
GCAACGCTAGCATGTTTGCCAAATCAGTGAGCATGTGGAGCAGTCGGCCAGCACCTTGTGAGGCTGGAGGAGGGGAGTAGAAGTGGTAGAGGATCATGAGGGTACGTGGTGCCCACAAAACAGCGAAAATGGAGGTGATGGCGAGGAGAATGGCAGTGGTTTTGCCGGTAGAGTAGCCACGCAGACGGAAGCAACTGCGGCGTCTGCGCAGCTTATGTACGATGACAGCGTTGAGGGAGAAGAAGACAGTGCAGGGGAGGAGGTAGACGGTGGCGCAGTGGGCCCACACCAGGACATGCTGGGCCGCGGTTCTCCTGTTGCCCTCTCCTCCCCCTCCTCCTCCACCACCACCACCGCCCACCCCAGGCAGGCTGTGCCACAGCTCAGGCCACCAGTAATAAGGAGCTGCAGAGAGCAAGCACCCAATATACACAGCAAATATCACTCTTCGTGTGCGGGCTGGGTAGGACACTGTATGGTAACGCAGCGGGTGGCAAACAGCGATGTAACGATCAATGGTCAGTGGCACGGTGATCCAGATGGAGGTGTGGATGGAGGAGAACTCCAGAACCTGCACTGCATTGTTTAGTGACAGAGGCAGCGGCGTGGCCAAAATAAAATCCTCCAATATGAAGTCGACAAAAACAATGAGGAGCAGGACTAGAATGTCGGCGGCTGCCAGAGCCAGAAGGTAGTTGTACGAGGACTTCTGACGGCGCAACACCAGCTGGGACAGGATGACCACTGTCAGGATGTTAGCTAGGAGGAGGAGGGAGGGGAGGAAGGATGCAGAAAGTTGATTGAAAGTAAATAGGTGGAGGAAATGGGGAAATGATTGGAAAGGAAGAAAATGTATGATGAAGTTGGAAAATGGGGGCAGGTAGGGCAGGGAAGGAAACAGAAAAATTGATTGTTAGCAGGCAGACAATTGCAAAGGGGCAACACAAAACAGAGATGCAGTGTATTAAGCTCAAGTGTAACTGCACTAGCACACAATACGATATCCAAACACAAAAATTAGGACAAAAATATTTAAATTATGTGCAAAAATGTTCAGCACCACCACAGCTACCACATAGAAGCTGTCAGGTGAACGCTTACCTGCTATGCAAGAAAATAAAAAATAATACAATTTGTTATTGTCCCCAGTCAGTATTCAACCAGCTCTCCCTGTTTATTGCTCCCTTTCCTTTCCCTCTTTATCTCCACCGGCTGTGTAATTCCAGCAGCACCTGCCTTTGGCCAAATTATTATCTCTAATAAAGAGCAAAGCCTCAACAAAAACAGGAGGGCAATGTGCAGCATTACAGCCTTGGCAGTCTGTTGAGTTCAGTCCTGCCTGCCACTGACAATTTAGCTCCTAAAACAAAGCACAAGGACGCCCCATCTCTCCCTGTCAGCCTCTCTTTTTCAATCTAAACTCCATATCCCCAAACATATACTGCTATATCATCTCTTCCATGTTTCCAAATGAGATGTTTCCCTCGTCTCCAGCTCACTTTCTTTTACAGGACAGTGTAAAATCCCAGGAGGTGGACTAATATGCTCTTATTTCTTTATTTTATTTTATTTTTTTGCCAAAACGATTGCCCACACACATAAAGCTGTGGATGTGATTTATCCCACTGCTGCCAAAGCATGGCCTCTGCGCAGCTGCATCAGACAGGAGGAGTACAGCTTTCTGCTTCTCACGTGGAACTGCAGTTTGGCAAAATTGAATTGAACAAGCCCATTACACATCTTATTTCTTTGTTGTCCTACTCTGTTCCCTGTTTCCCTCTACCCCCCTCACCACAAGATGGCCTCACAGCTTACGATCTAGCAAGAATTCTAGCTGGTTTCTACGTCGAAGCCGACGAGCTAAAAACATCACATAAGCCTGGCCACTCATTGTCCACTTCTTCCCACAGTTCCCAGGTAAGCAATTGAGTGTGGAGAGTGTAGCAATGTCACGCTTGAACTGGCCATGAAACGTGTATTATTCCTGGCTGCAGTGCTTCATCCAGATCACTGCACAGCCTTCCAAAGGAGAAAAATGGTGCAGAGAGATGGATGGATCTTATTTTTGGAGATTTGCCTCGACCCCGAGTGTTTTAGCTGCAGTGTGAAGGCTACTAGCGGAGTGAGTGAGTAGGCGAGTAAGAGTGAGAGAGCAGCGGTGTTTATCTGTGCTTAACCAATCAGAACATTTGCTCATGAAAAGTAGGTGGTTACTTCCCATTTAGCAGCCAAATCCGACCGTGTGTGGCAGGAAAAAACGGAGGCACTCAGCGATACGACGGAAAATCCAATCGATATATTTTTCCTTGTTAACACAATTACATAAGTGTTTAATAAACACACATAAATGGCAAGCTTATAAGTGGAAGTGGCAAAATATGGGATCTTTAAACTCTTGTGCGACAAAACGTCGATATCTGACGAGATGGTATCGGAGCCGGTTCCATTAGATCGTAAGATGCGGTTAAAAGCAGAAAAAAGTTAATCAGTTAGTTAAAGGTTGTTTTTTTTAAATAAAGTTACACTTACATTCACTATTTACCACCAAAACAAATTGTGTGGATCCTTATTAAACCTGTATTTCCTTCATCATAAAACATTTGCTTTTTTTCTTGTTACATTTCTACATTTTTTGTAAAAGCATTTCTGCATAGTGTCATGGTTTGGGATTTTGTTGCGTTATTTGCTGTTTTATTTGAAGTGACTTGTCTTACTTCACACTTCCTGTCTTGTCCTGTGATTTTCTGCCCGCCCTGATTAACTTCACCTGTTCCTTGTTAACTTTCCCTTCCTTGTGTATTTAAGTCTGTGTGCTCCCTTCTTTTGTTGCCAGTCGCCTCGTTCTAGTGTTTCTTGTTTATTTTCTCGAGTGTTTCCAGTGTTTTGAGTTTTGTCTTTTGCTGTACTGATTTCTCGCCCTTGCATGCTTTTGGATTTTAGATTTCCCTGTGCCCTGTTTGGATTTGTTTGTATTTATTGGACTGCTATCCTGGTTTTGACTCTCTGCCTGCCTCCGCACCCTGTAAGCCTAGTGTCTTTGTATATTAATAAACATCTCTACCCCTTACCAGCTCTGTGTCAGTGCCTGCATCTGCATCATCGGCACTAACCGTGACACATAATCGCCAGAAATGGTGCAGTGGATTTGAACCTCAAAGTGTGCTAGACATTTTGGTTAAATTCAAAGGCATTATTTGAGAAATCATTACTTCAGTCCAATTTCATGCTAGTTCAGTTGCCTACATTAACAATCTAATAGACATAATAATGTATCCATCCTATAGGGTTGCTAACCAACTTCATTTAGTGAAACATGCAGCATGAAGCCATGTCCAATCTGTTTGAAGATGCCTCTGACATTGATTTGCATCACTGAAACATCAATGCACTTAGCAGCTGTCATTGTCCATTGTGTGTGTGTGTGTGTGTGTGTGTGTGTGTGTGTGTGTGTGTGTGTGTGTGTGTGTGTGTGTGTGTGTGTGTGTTCTGTGGTCCTGTCCCCTTTGCAGTAATAGATCTGGAATTGGATTAAATATGGCAGCTTGGAGTCTGGTACATCACACTTCACAGCCTCAGCCACTATCAGCTGATTACAAATTACAAAGCCGGCTGCAGATAATGACTAAAGATGTCCTTGCCGGACTGAAGGATGTGCGGCAGAAGATACACACACACACACGCACACACACACACAAACACACACACACACACACACACACACACACACACACGTCGACACGTGTCTGCACATGCACACACGCACAGATCATTAGGGATGCCCCAATTCATTAACATGCAATCTATCAATAACCATAAACGAGATGTCAAAGCCATTTACAAGGCTCGACAAGCCAATTTATGGGTATATGGGTACATGTAGGGCTGCTGAATTAAGCTACATCCCCCAACATCACAGTCACCCCCGCTTCACACTAAACTCTGCACAGGCAAGTTAAATTGCTTTCATGTTGAATCTTGAGCTATTGATTGTTTGTTTTCAACTACTGGTCATAGCAAATCGTGATCCACAATCATAGCAAATTAAATTAAATTTCAGGTTACTTGGACTCAAGGAAATTGATCTTCACAACGAGCATTGTGCTGTTTAAAAAAAAAAAAAACCCTCAGTGTAATAACTGCAGGTTGTTCAAAACTGATTTTGTATTTGAAAATAACTTTTTTATATCTTATCCCTATGTACACAACAGATCCGTCCAGGGGAATCATAATGAGGTATTTTTTTTCAACAGAGATATTAATGTTGCCACATTCAAAACTGTTTTTATGTTTGATAAGAGATAACGAGCAGCATTGTTGGTTTGACTAAGCTTTGGCAATAAAAGAATCATTATATAAACAATATCATAGGATTAGTCCAAACACCAAAGAAATTATTCACTGGTAAAAAATATTAAAATTAAAGGAGAACTACTGTAATTTTACATTAATATCTGTTTACAATTCTTGGGAAGTACTACTGCATATAAAAAAAAGGTTTTATAAATGCTTATGTGGCTCCAGATGGAGCTGTTCAGAGTTATATGAAGATACATTTCCTTAAATGATGTCACTTGAGTCAGCGTCTGTTAGCCTACTCCGCTTGATGCTAGCGGCTCGAGGCTACGTTACTAATAGCATAACACACGTGAATCTCCGACCAAACTGTTGGAGGTGAGTGATGTAGGTTTTAACAAATAAGAAGAAGGCGTCATCTCTGTCATGTGAAACTGAGCATGTGGAAAAGATTTAGCTACAAATTAGATTTAAATCAAATCCTGCATATCTGATTGGATCTGTCAAGAGTATAAGTGTGAATACTTCAACACGATATGGAGCTGTGGAGGACTACCCACACCTCCCTCACCTGTGTTGTTAGGCGGAGAATATGGGTGAAATCAATAAATAAGAACCAAACAAGATTTTTAAAAAGTGTAAACCTGAAAATTGCCACTTGCAACAGACACGTCCGACTAAGATATTGTTCTGCCAGCTGCCCACTAAATAACATGCAGTTTTATGCAATGAGTGTGGTTAGCTAGTTGCCTCAAGTCACATTTGATTGGATGCATTTTAGGTAACCGCCCCTGAGTCCAAGATGATTCATCAAAATGTTTTCCATCAGAAGAGATTTTTATAGTAGTCATGTAGTCAAGTAGTCATGAAAACATACATATTTTCCATGTAACAAGACAAATGAATAATGAAATGATATTACACAAGATTAGAACTGGGAAAATGTTTGAATATTTGTTGAATGTTTGTTGAAGGTATAATAGAAATATTTCAGAAATAAAACTATTAATCAAGCAAATTATTGGCAGACTCATTACTGATAAAATCATTGTTAGTTAAAGTCTAACTAACAATAAAGTCTAAAAACTCTGATCTGCTGCTCATCAGCTAATTTTATGTTGCTTTACTGTTTCTTGATTTGACTTATTGTTTGTGTCAGCAGTCTCTTTGGTCACACTTACACTTAGCACACATCATTTCCCTTAAAGCTGCCTCTCACAGCTGTCAATGTCTACTGAACATACGTCACTTCTCACCTGGTTTATCCAGGAGGCGGGATCATATCTGTGTTTTTGTACCACGAAAAGATTGCTGTCAAGCTCTAAGCTATACTCAAAAATATCCTGGTGGAGATCCATTGCAAATCCTGCATTGCAATATTCATCACCTTCAATCCATCGCCTCACTTTCTCTATTGTACCACTCTTTCTCTTTCCACATGCAGCTAAACAGAGAGGAATGACATGACATAGAAACAGTGAGGTGTTGACTGTCACTGGCTGCATATTATTCTGCTTGGGCTCCCCAGTGAGACAGGACCCTCTACAGACAGACAAAAGGGATCCGTGGCGAGCTTGACATTTCCATTTAGCTCTAGCCAGCTTGCACCGGCTTGCCCATTCATTTCAATTGACTCCTGCTCTTTACGTTGTCTCGGGGGCCGCGGATGGGCAGTGTGGTTTGCCAGAGCTGGATGAATCTGCTTGGCATTCTGCAGGTATGAGGTGGCACATGCAGGGCTGAGGTCTCAGCGGGGACGGGGACAGACGAGTTGAAGGGATGCACGCTCATGCACAAACAGAGAACAGAGACATGAGGAAAACACACACACAGAGGCATCCATGCTTGCACACCGCATGTGCATTTCATGCCTGGACTCACAGACAATCAGGCAAAGACGCATGCAAAATTTCCCACATCTTTTCCTTTTTCTCTTTGCAGGCAAAAATAAGTGTCTCCAGCTGAGAGGGGATTAGAATGACCTGTAGGATGGGTGTGTTGGTCTGTCTGTGTACATTTGCATGTGTTTGTGTGTGTGTGTATGTTTGCATGGGTGACCCCTTCTGTCTACTTGTGTGGGACTGCTTTTGTGTCTCGGTTCCCCCTGTTGCTCCTCTAACATAACGAGCACCATTGACGTTGTTTAGCAGGAAAGGAGAAGGCACAGTGTGCTCCCTGAGGTGTGTAACGAGGCTGACTCATCCCACCACTAAAGGGACACGTTCAGATGGGCTGTCGACAAACGACACTAAGCAGCTTAACCCTTTGAAACTGGTGGCAAAGCATGAGGTGCTGCCACCTCTCTGCACGCTAGTCATTAGGCTTTCTCATGGGCCTCGTATAAAACAGGCAGAACACTGTATAAAGGAAATTATGCCCCCAAAAGAAGAGAATGAAAGTGAGCATTGCAATTAAGTTTTTCTGTCATTTGGAGGAAATTGAGGTCTGGCTTTGACGCCTTATCCAGAGGCTAATAAGACAAGAGGAGAGGAGAGGGATATAGATGGAGGGTGAAGGAAACTGTAGTCTGAGGAAGGTCACAGAGAGTTAAAAAGAGAGCAGGTTATTGAAAAGGACTATAGGGGAGGATTAGATGGATAAACAGAATGAGAGAGAGGTGTAGAGGGGAGCAGCGAGCCGGTGGGAGGAAAGGAAGAGAGGCAAGAAACAGAGAGGGGGTGAATATGAAAGCTTGCTTCAAAGGTCACAAGCACTTTGTTCCTGACGACAACCATTTCCCTTTTGTGTTATAAGTGTCAGACCGGACATAAAGCAGGGCGATCCCTTAAATCACCCCAACAAAAACCAGGAGCACATCCCTGCTACAAAGTGACAAAAATCATACATTTAAAATAAAAAAAACCCAAAAACAAAACAGATGTTGACATGAAGAAAAATCCTTCTCATTGCTAATTTGCATTGAAAAGTAGGCTTGTAATGACATGCAAATGTGACAATATCAATCAAACATATCTTATTGTGAGCATCAGCCTGATGTGTGATCTGTGCCGATGGGGAAAAGCTTATCAGCAAAAGAAAGACACAATTTGGGGGAAAAAAGGAATAGAATGAGAAAAAAAAGAGACATATTGAAACAGGATATTTAGGTTTAATGGGCATATTAAGAGAAGGAGGCCCTGGTTGCTGCTAATGGTATTGATGTGACTGCAGTGCTCTGCCTCTGCTCACGTCTACAGCTATTCGTTTTACAGACAGGCCAGTGTGAGTCAAAGTTTGGCGGAGACGATTGTCCTTACATCAAGGCTATCCCTGCTGCCTGTGATGTGAAATTGCAGACTGACTTTGCTTCATCATGTTTAAAGGGCTCATAAACAATGCGAACAATTACAATCTCCGCTTGGATGCTTGCCAAGTGTTTTTTTTTTTAAATGAGGTTTCAGCTTCGAAAAAACACGAAAGGTGAAAGTTAGTTGGAGTGAGATAGAAGGTAGAGGAGACATAGACAAAAATGATGTCCAGATTATATAATTATCCTCAGACTGATTTATTACTGGTGTCCATAGAATGTCAAGCAACATACAGAGATTAGTTTCTGCAGTGTTTTCAGCAGCAACGTAGTCCACTGGTCAAACAAAGTCAACTCTGTCACATCAACAACATCTCTGATTTATTGCTCAAACAACACCTCCCTCCCTTCTTGCCCCCTCTGTCCTCCTGCGCCCTCTCTGGCTTGTGTCCCCCATGACAAGCTGACACGCTCACCACTCACTTCCTCTCTTCTCTAAAACAGCAGACTGGAGACAAACCAGAGCTCGAAACCTCAGACTCCTTCCATTTGATTTATTCACTTTCTTTTCCCCCGCTTTCCCATACTTCAACACAAACGTCCTTCACATCCTCTTCCTCTTCGGCCAGTTTACACCTGCTAATCTCAAACTCCACACGTTTTAGAGTGATAGTATCTATTAGCAAGCCCCCCATCCCACAACAGAGGCCCTGTCACTGGTGCAGATTGACGGATCAATAGTCCAAACTGAAAATCGATGGGGGCCCATCTCTTCATTAAGTAGCGACTGACAACTGGCCTACAATGTGACGTGGAACAGGGGGGGTTGTTAGCGCCGAACATCCCTGACCTTTTCCCCCACGGGTGGGTGGATAAGTAGGAGTGGGTGGAGACGTTGCATTGCACGTGCGCCGGCCACACTGAGTGTTGAACGGCCACTTAAACTGTGAGATGCTCCAATTAAGAGGGAAGGAACACACTAAAACATATTGCGTGGGCATGCATGTGCATGTGCATGTGCAGGTGAAGATGGATTCGCAGGATGCAAATGGAAACACGTCTCCCCACCCTCAACCACTTGTCACGTACTCCACGTTCCTCACTTGGAGTACGTGTTGACGCCTGAGTCAGTTTTATTCGCTGGTGGTAAGCGCTGAAAAGAACAGTCAATAGATGATTTAGTCGCATTTGCTGTTTACAACAAATCCTCAAAGTGCTGAGACATATAGATCAGCATACGTTGCCAGTGATCATCATTTGAAAACATACCAGTGGTATCTGTCGGTTTTTATCAGGTCGAGGATTTGGATTAAAATTACTCGTTGGCACAGTTAGAACAAATAACCACTTGGTTTAGGTTAAGGAGAGATTGTGGTCATAATCAAACGAAACCAATGTTGACCGTCAGAAAGAGTAAACATTTTGTTGGCCCATTCATCTTCCTCTGCAGACTTGTGGCTATATAATAAATAATTAGTGTGTTTATGCACATTTCAAATTTGTGCATGAAAAGGAGAGGAAGTGCTGGGGGAAGAAAATAGTTTTTATGCTTGACTGAGGTGGAAAAGTTCAATAAAAATGAAAAAAAATTAAAGTACAATGTGACACAGTGGAGTGGGAACTGAGAGTTTATAACCTTTTAGTTAGTTTTTTTTTTAATGGTTTTCCATTGTTTGAGGTTTGACAGGTGCTCTTTCAATTACATCACCCTGTTGCGTCCTCTTCTTCTGCCATGGTTTAATGGCACCCGAATAAGCAGCTCTAACTGTTTATCACAATGCACCCAACTCCTAATATTCACATAACAATAGTGGATGACAACACGAATCAATTCACATTTTTCTTTTGCCAATTTTCTGGATATTTGGTTAAAATTTGTGCTACATTTGGACGGAAACCTGAATGATTTCATCGGCAAATATTGTACTTTGTACTCCAGATTGCAACTTTGCATACAGAGCATATGATCATCTAATAAAATATATTTTTTTAAATGATCTGAATATTTCTTCTACCACTGTTTAGTTGTGACATCAGACAGGTTGACCATCCTAAATCCCTATACATAAATGCTTGTCTAGTAATGACTAGTTTGACAGAACACTTTGCACTCGAAAGCAACACAAACATTTACATGTACACAGAGTATTGAGGTTTTGAAGTAGCACTTGGAGATAGCGGGTATTTAATAGGAATATAAATTTAACAATAGGCCTATATTAAAAAAAGGTGTGACTATGATGAATTTACATGATACGATTTTTGGTAAAACTGTCATTTATGGGAGCCTGATGACTATTTGAATAAATTAAATCAAACTAATTAAATGATTACAAATGTCATTAATACTACAAACTCCATCATAAAGAACTGACTGTGTGGAGAATTGTTCAACTCAAAGAATAAAAGTAGCGTCACATGACCAGCCAGCTAAGTCACACAGCATCAACATACATTATGTGTCTTAGTAGTGAGTGCTTTGAGACATACTGTATACTGTACAAGGAGCAGGCCTCACGTCTGTAATGCCAGCATGTCAAAGACTAAGGCAACGCGCCAACTCCTTCATTGTGCTGTTTGCTATGCCAGCACACGTCCGTTCTGTCTCAACCAGTGTGGTGTAGTGAGCAGACAGAGAGAGAGAGAGAGAGAGAGAGAGAGAGAGAGAGAGAGAGAGAGAGAGAGAGAGAGAGAGAGAGAGA
>JBBPCS010000672.1:5966375-5976535 GCA_037974645.1 Hollardia meadi
CACACACACACACACACACACACACACACACACACACACACACACACACACACACACACACACACACACACGCTTACTCCATTATCGTCCCATTAGCCTGTATAAATAAAAGAGTAGGAGAAAAAATGAGAATTGAAGCGAGTCGTCAAAATGAAATAATCCTACCAATTATCACCACGGTAATTAGACATCATCTGGTTTTGTGCTACGTCTGATAATTATAGGAGGAGGTAATTGTACAGGACAGCTTGATAGATTCCCCCATCGCTGCCTATCCTGGATCAGATATTAAGGACTGCGATGTTGCACATTTGCGCTCTCAGACCTGCACTCCTGTTGTGTGTCAAACAGCAGCGCTATAAGGAATGCACGCTGCCACATTCATTTTTGTGTGAGAATGTGGTGCCTAACGCACAGATGCATAATACATGCCGCCAAGCAGAATGTTATATTTACATGCAAATAGAGCCAGCGCACATGGGCATTGTGCCAGCCTGTGTAGACGAGTGTGAGTGACATGTGCAGCAAGAGTGCATGTAACCTCGCTAGTGCGTGCAGAATACACAACCAACATGGACCTCGGAGTGCCAGCAGGCTGCTTGGCACAGAGGAAGATGGTGCCTGAGAAACAGCAGCCATGCAGCTGAACTGCCAGGAGCTGGATCCTTCCCCAGTTACATAAGATACACAGCAAGAATAAAGGCAAAGGGGGGAGGGAGGGAGGAGGAAGGGGCACAAGGAGGGAGGAAGGAGAAGCCAAAATGGAAGGAAGAAGGGTGTGTTTGGGATTAGGCATTGAGGGTGAGAGGAGGGAGAAAATGTGTGTGGGGGGGTGTGAGGCGCATCTTTAAATGCAGCAGAGAGATGAGACCGCTGCTCTGGAGGAGAGGTGGCGTTGAAATCCAACAGCATAGAGGATTTTAAATGGAGGGGAGGACAGAAATGGCTGCGTGGAGCGGGAGTGACAGAGAGAGAAACATGGCTAGAAAGATGGGAGGGAGGGAAGGGGAGGATGAGACGGCGGCAGCATCCTCTGTGGTGCACAAAGCGGAAGGCCAGAGTCTCTCTCTCTCTCTCTCTCTCTCCCTCTCTCTCTTTCTCTCTCTTTCTCTCTCTCTCTCTCTCTCTCTCTCTCTCTCTCTCTCTCTCTCTCTCTCTCATTTCATATGACTCATATTAGTGAGGAGCAGGGAAGAGGACTCAAGCGTGTGGCATGTGTGCTGTAGGTGTGTGTTAATGCTCTGCATGTTGTGCATGTTTGCATGAGCATCTGTGATTTTGCACGTGTGTGTGTGTGTCTGTGTGTGTTGCCGCTGGTGGCCCTCTGTGTGAATCCTTCAGCTTTCAGCTCACCAGTCTGCCAAGTCACACTCAAAAAAGCAGCCAGAGAAACCATCTGTGCAAGAGGGAGTGATTTGGGTGAGAGGGTGAGTGAATGAAAAATGGTCACTCACGAGGATACAGTGTCTGTGTCTCCTAGTTGTGAGTGTGCACTCTGTCTCGACTGTGTGGTTTTACAAGCTCTGTCATTAAAGTGGCGGAAGAAGGCGGCGAAAAAAGACAAAAAGAAAAGTACAAAAAAAGGGGCTGCTCAGCGTGTTAAGGACGAGCGAGCCTTTCTCTCATTGTCTCTCTCCCTCCCTTTTGTTTTGTCCCTGTCAATTTAGAGATGGGGTGTAACCATGGTTATCAGGAGCTCACTACAAAAACAACATGAGAAAGCATGAGTTTATCAGTGGTGTGTGTTTGTGCTACTTTTGCTGGTATGCATGTTGGCACAAGGTGTTTTTTTTGTGTGCGTGTTTTTGTGACTCATCCCTCTATAAGTACTGACTGATGTTAATGCAGTCCAATAATAACCAGCGGCTGCGAGCTGCAACAAGGAGGGAATGAGAAGACAGGAAGCGACAGGCTGAAATAACAGCAGGAAACCAGGGAGCGCAGAATTTTAGTAATGAGGAGGCGTGAGGAGGAATTTGGAGGTTGTAAATCTCCGAAGGATACATGAAAGAGCTCTAAACAAATGAATATGCACAAACACACACATACACACATATATGCACACATGCATCTTTATGCCCTCTGGGGTCTCACAAATATAAGGAAGGATTTTTAACAAGTAAACAACTGGCTGCCTTAAAATGGATATTAGGGTAGACACATCAAGAGCCTGTAAATAGTTATTTGGGGAAGAACTGAACCACTTGTTTTGATAAAGAACAAGTGTTCACTCACTCAAAAGTCAATAGTGTTATTAATAACATATGTGAGCCTTTTCTGTGCAAAAGCACCATTTGAAAGAACCTCTCCAGATCTCAGCAATGGAGTCATGTCCTTTTATACCATCACATTTGTAATAAGTTTACTGTCATTACTTTTTTTTTTTTAAACAGTTGTGGCAGAAGTATCCAGATCCTTGTATGTATGTATGTATGTATGTATGTATGGATGGATGGATGGATGGATGGATGTATATAAATATGTAAATATACCATACTGTGAAAATAATCACAAATAAAACTTTTCAAAAATTAGGAAAATTTGTATGTAGAAAAATGGCTGTGATTGTTATACTATTATATATTATATCATTAGATTATCACTACTTATACCTTAATGTGTAATAGTTGGTTGAAGTGGAGCTAATTTTACACTGGATTTATATAAATCAATGATTATTTTCATTATGGACTAATATTCTGCTTATTTTCTCTGTTAATTGGTTGATTGGTTTGTAATACCTCAGGAAAATAGTGAGGAATGCTCAACACTGTACCCAAGAGCACCAAGCTTCAAATTCAAACAGCATTTTTATAAGCTCTTCGTTTGTTTTGTGTGCAAAATGTTAATTTCTAAGGCAACTAGTAACAAAGCAGTGAAAGAAATAAGAAATGTAAGAGAGTAAAAAGTAGGCTGTTTCCCTCTGAAATGTTCTGGAGTAGAATTACAAAGCAGAATGAGAAGTACCCCAGATTTGTGTTCAAGTATAGTACGGGTTAGTTACATTATGTACCTGTAGAGTTACATAGTTACAAAGTCAGATGCATTAAAGTGACAAAAATCTAAATCAGGTCTAGTCTGAGTATATTTGCTGCAGATCCACCAGACTTCCTCCCTCGTGATAAAATAAATCAGAGTATCTACGGGGGGTCTGTCTCTTTCTCTGTCCCACTTAATAAGCTGCATGCTGGGAAGGACTGTGTGTGACCTGTAGCCCTGGCTGGTGTGTATTTAAACCCAGTCTCCCCTGACGGCCTGACCATATTACTCTCCTTGACTTACTGGCATAGAGAGAGAATATGAAGCTGGGAATATCCAGTGTCCTTTATGTGGTATGTAAATATCGTGCTACAGTCTATTTGTGGACACCGGTGGGGGGATTTTTCTTTTTCAAAACTACAGCAAGACTAAATTCCTCTGAAATAAACATTCCAAAGGGCATCTTCGAGCATAGAGGGGCTTAAAAAAGTGCGTGTGTCCTTTGTGAGAGCAGATTGTTTGACACACTAATGTATGAGCCAGCTTGGAAAGAATGTCTCAAAGCTTAGCAATGTCATGGAGAGACAGTTGACAGTAACCTCGCAAAGTGATGAGTTGTATCTGCGTGCTTTAAAATACGGATCAACCTCACGTAAAGACACGCAGTACATCAGGTGAAATGACAGCACTGATCGTCCAGCAATCCCTCACTCAAACGAAAGAATGTGTATTTGTGTGTGCGTGACAGTTGTGATGAATTAAGGAATACGTAGACTGAGACAGCATTGATTTTGAGCACTGGGTGCTGCTGTGTTCTTTTTTTCTTCTTCTCTGGGACACAAACGTATGCAAGTGTTTCTACTTGTGCTTGAGGCGCTGTCTATTGGTGTGCAGTGTGTTATGCATCATCTCACACATTGCTAGATGCCCTTAGATGCCTGATAGTGAGTAGAACTGCTTGTACACACTTCTCGCTATCTTTGTTGTTTTTTTCATAAAAATATGCATGATCCTGCTGTTTTCCTGTCAGCACTCCAGGCAGCCGATTCACGAGACAAGACTGGACAAACAATACACCTGGAACTCTCTTTTAGAAGCATTGTAGGTGCTGACCTTCTTCTCTGTGAATGAACTGAAGGCAGCTTATCTGGACTTTTCTGGGTTTGTGGGTATTTTTTCCACCACATGTATGTTGTTTGTTTCAAGTTGTTTGCAACAAAATGAAACCTTAAAGCCTTCAAAAGGTCCAAAAAAAAAGGGCAGGGCTATAGGCTACCATTAGGGAAACAGGATGTGTGCGTGCTTTTGTGTGTTTGGAAAGGCCTCAGTCATTCACTCTGAATGAACTACTGTCCTTTGTTTTTTCTCTAAAACACAGCAGTGGCTGATTGTCTGTATTGTCACTCAAAGGCAGATGATTACAGAGGGAATGACTGATTGTTCAACTCTTGTTGCTTTTCAGACATTTATGACCAGAATGACTGACTTTCTCTCTCCTGTTTTCTCCATTCCTTTGACTTTCTCCATTCTCCATCTCTTCTCTGTCTTCTGGTCTGTTGGCCTCTCAGAGATGGCGTTCTTCCCGGTCCTCCTGCTGCTGCTGCTGACCGTTGCTCATCGTGCCACCAGTCAAGACTCCGGCGACTCTGAGACTCTCCCGAGAGGCTGCGGCTGGGGCCTTGTGCGTCCCTACACCCTCCTCTGCGACCTGGACTCCATGTGGGGTGTGGCTGTCGAGTTAGTGGCTGCCGGTGGGGCGCTGACTGTAATCTTGCTCGCCCTAGTCCTGCTGTGCCGTTTACGCCACATCAGTGAAGCTGAGAAACGCAGCGGCGTAGGACCCATCCTCCTGCTGCTACTCGGCATCCTTGGCTTGTTTGGCCTGAGTTTTGCTTACCTGATCGAGCAGGATGAGTCTTTATGTTTGCTCCGCAGGGGCCTGTGGGGTCTCCTGTTTGCAGTCTGCTTCTCCTGTTTGTTAGTGCAGGGTGTCCGCCTGCGCAGGCTTGGCCGTGAGCGCCGGAGCCCTGGTGGCTGCGCCCTAACAGGTCTTGCACTGGGTTTGAGTGCTGTGCAGGGCATCATCGCTGCAGAGTGGCTCCTTCTGACCGTGCTGAGGGAGGGACGAGCTGCCTGTCAGTACCTGCCACTGGACTTCTCACTGGCATGCAGCTACGTGCTAGCACTCCTACTAGCCGCGCTGGCTGCCGCCTGCCTGGCCCTGTGTGGGAAGACACGTCAGTGGCGTTGCAATGCCATCTGGCTGCTGGTGACCTGCCTGTTGTCGCTGCTGCTGTGGGTAGCCTGGGTGGGTTTCTATCTGTATGGCAACGCCTGGCTGGGCAGGTCCCCAGACTGGAATGACCCGGCACTGGCCATTGCTTTAGTGGCTCAGGGCTGGCTGCTGTTGATCTTCCATGCCATTCCTGAATCCCACATCTGCCTGAGACCCCCTCCACAGCCCACTGCCCCGGATTACTTTGACACCTCCCAGAACTCGACACGCATGAGGGAGACCAGCTTTGACGAAGACATCCCTCTCTCTCACAGGCAGTTTGTGGAGAACCAGGGCTATGGATACAGCGATGAGAACACTGCAGGTACAGTACAATCCATTATTTTACACCAGACAGGCGTAATATTTGTGGACAGGCTGTAGGTGGAATGTAGGCCAAAGTGAGTAATAGAACACCAGGAAATATTTGCATGCGAGGCTAGAAATAAGCACAGGAGGAAATTTCTGCGGTGCAGGATTACAAAGCAAGTGTATCTTCCTCAAAGTGAGACAGTGATGTGGTGAGTCACTGGAAGTAATCTCTGTCCGTCTCTGTGTCTATTCCATGCCAGGCTTGAGGAGTGGGAGTGGTGCTGGGCAACATAACAGTAACACCGGCGCCAGGCCCAGCGCTCCTTTCCGCAGCAACGTCTACCAGCCCACCGAGATGACCATGATCCTGAACGGGGGAGCGGTGAGTACATCCGCCCAGGCACAGGTACACGCCGCTTACACGCCGCTCTCTCATTCGACCACGCCGACAAAACTGCATGCACATTTGTGCGTTCCTGACCATACGTCATTGCACAAGAATGAGGGAGAGGTGTGAGTGTGTGTGCATTTATTAGCTGGTTTGAGTGCATGTGTGTTGTATTTTGTGGACACGTGCATGGATGGATTACAAATGCTCACTCATCTGACATTGATTTGTGTATGGGTGAGTGTGAGAGCTTCCATGTTCTCCTGTGATTGTGTGTGTAAATAAGCTGCGATGCTCTCTGTCCACTGAGCGATGCGACTGTCTACAGGCCTATCGCCCCTTCAATATGCAGGATGAATGGGCCAGGTGAACTTTCCAGTTACTGTGTGAATTAAGCCTGCCAAACAACAGCAAAGCACACCACCAGAGGTTAAAATGCTGAAGCGCACACTCTCTACTGGCTTAAAGATAATTTGTTGTCACTATTCCTAGACATTGCAGCAAGGCGTGACGATTTAGCTGACAAAGAGAATGCAGACTTCTCTCTTTAGGCTGCTCTGCATAAAATATCATTAGTTTGCACGAACACGTTTTTTGTGTATTCATTTTCAAGACAAGGCAGGTTTATTTATATAGCATACTCGAAGAGCTTGAGGCATAACAGATTAAATGAGAAACTCTCACGCAGCAATTTAAAAGGACAAAATCAGAGGTGTAGTGGCCGCAAAACTAGTAAACCCTTCATAAAAGACTTGAACTCTGTGGCTCTCTTTGTGTCTCTTAAACAAACCGTGTGTGTTTGAGAGACAGAGAGAGTGACCGAAGAAAAGAGAAGGTGAAAGGTGGACTATTGCACGCAATGTTTCTGTAAGTTATTAATAACTTGCTCGAAACGCTGCTTTGTCACTTAATGACACGCCAGCTCCGATATTTTCTTGTAAGCTGGCCTGAAATCACCCGACCCATAACCCAGGGCACACGTGACACTAATGGATAGCACGGCATAACTTTACACACAACAAAAATCCATCTTAAACTTATAGACTAAGTGACATGAGAGTGGTATTGGCATTTTCTCATCAAAAGCTTAAAAAAAAAAGTTCCCAAAATGTCAAACATAAAGGATTTTAACTTAAAGGTGGTAAGATGTGGGTCAGGTCTTATATTTTTTGGCTTGTTACAGTTTTGTAGAGCAAAAAAAAATAAATGTTGCCACTCTGTGATTAGTTTTAAAATCTGGGACAGCTAGACAATTACCAGAGGACACAAGCAAAAAGTAAAAATACAGCCAGAGATGTGTTTTCTCCAAAACCATGGTTGGATTTGTAGACAAGCATGAATAAAACCACAGTATGAGTAAAGATGAATGTGTGAGTCTATGATGCTATCCAGATTGTTAATTATTTACAGTCTTATTGTTTCCCTCTACAGGTCCCCTCTGCCCCTCCAACCTACACGGGGAGGCAGCTGTGGTGAGTGTGAAGATTGGAAAGATGTGTGGTAGGAAATGAAGGAAAGAAGAGGATGAAGAGGCTGAGGAAGGGGGGGGGGGGGATCCGAGACGAGGGGTCCACCTGGTTGAATTGGACTTAAAACATGGACGCCAATGGGGTCCTTTCACTTTGTGTACAGACTTAATTACTGACTGTGTGCCAATCAACCACAGTATGAGTGTGTGTGAGACTGAGAGACAGTAGGTTATGGAGGACAGAGCTAAAGCTCTTCTAGCACACAAATCTCCATAGAAGGGTTGAAAAACTTGACCAGCAAGTAGCAAAACAAAACCCATGCTGACTCAGATCTGAAAAAAAAAAATCAACATGCAGTATTATTTTTTTTATTTTTTGTTTGATTTGCTCCCCTAAGACTACAGCACTGTTAGCATCCTCGAAAAACTGTGAAATCTGCCGCTTTTTCCTGCTCGATCTCTCTTTCCTGTCGGTCAGGATGTCTCTTCTGCCGCTCCTCATGATGCTGGCGCTCAAGTGGAAACATTTGGCTCTGTCCTCCATCCATCCACAGCGTAGGTGAAAGACAGAGCACATGGGCAACTGTACAGCTTGAGCACCGCCCTCTTAAAAAGAATCCTGCCTCTGTGGATGTGTATGTAGAGTATATGAGAGGAAAAACAAAACAAAAAACATATGTGTGTATTCCCTGCACCTCCACTCTACCAATCCAAACCTTCCCTCTCCAGACTGTTACCCCTCGGCTTCACCCTCGAACACTTCGTCCCTCTTCATCTCTGTTGCCGGTTTGCATTTCTCTGCACCGTCTGTGAATATAACACTCTGCTCACCTTGCCTCATCCTCCCACCTGCATGGACACTTTGCAAAATGTGAAACAAACTGTGAAGCCAGAGTTGTGGTCGGAAAAGACGTTCCCGGTGACCGCACACACAACAAAAGCAGCCTGAACATAAGAATCACACGCTGCTAATGAACTCCTGTTAGGTATCTAAATATATATATATATCTATATATATGATGAAATAGAGTGGATTCTGATTGGACGAGGGGGGCGTCAGTCATCAGTGGGTAGACGCCGCTTCACGAATCTAGGTCAGAATACTGTGAGCTGCTCTCCACACATCTCCGGTGGGCACTGGCAGTTTGAAGCAGCCATGAGAAACTGTCACTTTATATCAGCAGGAAACAGAGCGAGGAAATGAAATGGTCTCCTGTTCTTAGATCCTCTTTCTGTGTTATTTTGTGTGCGCACGTGAGTGTTGTGATTTTTTGAGTGTTGGGAGTTAAATTCAAAGTCGAGGTTGCATTCTGGTGCTAAATATTCCTGCACAAGACCTCCCAGAGAGGCAGAGAACCACAGAAACAACAGTGATGCAGATATGGTAGTCAAACTGTGAGTGACAGACTATATACAGTATATATATAAAGCTGTGTGTGCTGGTGTGTGGAGATATCCTAGAGCCTTCGAAAGATCAGATTAGCAAGGTAGAAAGAGGGAGATCAAATGCATGGGAAGGAGGAGGTGGGAGATAATGGGAGGCGATCCGAGAGGAGTCTATGTGACAGTGAAATCCCTGTGACTTCCTTCAGTCAGTCCGATCTGTGTGAGAAAATGGCTCCCCGGACTGTCTGCGTTTGTGTGTGATGAGGGGGCGGCCTGTACTGCTCCGCTCTATGTAGTTGTCTTCTCCATTTGTTGAAGTGTATATATCTCTTTCCTCCTCTTCATGCTCCTCCTGTTCTCTCTGTGGTCGGCTATAGCTCGAGCCCCCGTGCCAAGAAGGACTCCTGTTTCAGCGGAGTCTCTGTTTCACACCCTTTCCCTTCATCGTGACACCAGCTCTCTCTCTCTCTTCACCTGAGAAGCTGTGTACATAGTAGTGCTGTAAAGCTTTGCTCGCTTTTTTTATTTTTTATTTTTTTTTAACTGTAGGCTGAGTTTAGACACCAGTGTCATATGACTGACTACTGCAAACTGTTTTTTATCTGGAGATTTTTTTTTTTGATTTGCTTTCTGTTCATACATGCTTGTTGTTACATTATGCTTTTATTTTTTTCTTGCTGGTGTCTTATTTTTTAAATTAGCATTTTGGAACTGTTTTGCCAACACTAGATATGCTTCTATTCTATTTTTTTTAAATTAATGTTCAAGGATATGAGTTGTCATTTATAGGGATTCACGTTGGTTGCACCTCCTGCGCAGTGTTCTCACTCAAGACACTCCACTCTTCGCTGTTAACAGTTACGGGGGATACAAATTTAAAAAAAAAAAAATCCCAGTAAAAAATGACAAAGGCTGTGAATAACTTTGGACACTTAATGCAGCAAGCAATGATTAATCTGTGATACTTTTTTTTTTTTTTAAACAGAGCAAGGAGTGCTGAAAAACTAACATCAAGCCCACCAATTTGGTGACTCCTGGTCTTATAAAAACCATTGACTAAGAAAAGACTAAGGGTCAACCCTTGACTGCTGCTGTATGTTTATGTCTTACCTACTGGCTATTTTAAAATAGGACTGGTACCAGCAGGCCAGCTCCATGCCCAAAGAGAGCGTGCCCTGTTATGTCAGGCTCTGTTTGGGCCGACCCTGGTCAGAAACAGGCTACGGCCCCCAGATCTGAGCGTCGTAGCCCATTAAGTAGAACTGTGCGCAGTAACGAGACAAAGCTCTGTGAGTCTCAACACTCATAGTGGAGGGGGGGGGGGGGGGGTTAATTTGTTGTGATGAAATCAC
>JBBPCS010000672.1:5982102-6017737 GCA_037974645.1 Hollardia meadi
GTGTGTGTGTGTGTGTGTGTGTGTGTGTGTGTGTGTGTGTGTGTGTGTGTGTGTGTGTGTGTGTACATACAGTATGTGTGCATTAAAGTAGCAGGCGTGGATGAATGGATTAGAGTTGGGCTAAGGCGCACAGTCTAAAGAAGATTATGTAATATGTTTAGACCCATCAGCTCTTTATAGTTGTACGTGAGTGAAACAAGAGACAATCGCATTGTCTGGGTCATAGATGTGAGTTAGTGTGTGTGTCTCTGTACTCTACTGCTGCTCTTCTTCAGTCTTTGATATGCTTTGATGAAACATTAATAATGGAGGGATAAAACTCCAATCTACAAAAATACCCTCCTTCCCTGCTTCCTGCCCTGGGTCTTAGTCTGTCTGTCTTTCTTACAAACACACACACTCACACAAGTACACACACACACACACACACACCCTCTGCAGTCAGCGCTGCGTCAGGCAGGTTATATAACAGCAGAGGGTGTAAGAGTGAGGGGGAAAGAGGGGGTGTGGACAGGGTTGAAGAGAACAGGGTATATAAAGGTAGAGGATCAGGATAATTATCAAAGCATTATCTCGATATCTATAATTTTTAGTGAAGTATTTATAAGCCACACAGAAAACTCAGTCATCATTGAGGCAATTCTTTTTAGTGTTTTTTTCTGTTGCAAAATCCCATAATCCTATAATAATCTTACAGTACAACCCCTCAAAAATATTCTCAAGTATTTAAAAAATCCCACATGAGACAGTTTGGGGTGAAATATATCTTGTTGTGAAATCTGTGTGCCATTATATCTTGAAATTAGTTTTTCAGAATACATTTATGATGGGAGACAGTTATTATTATTACATGCACTTCATGCACACTCTCACGGCAGCAGACACAAATGAAGTTTTACAGGGCATCATCAGCCGACTCTGTTTGTGCTGCTGATGTCCTTGTTCGAGCTCTGCTGCCCACTGAGCTGTTAACTGCTGTTTTTCTCGAGCCGAGGTAACAGCAGTCGTGACATGCAACAACGCCTGCCAGGACTTTGCCTCAGTGCCTATACCCAAAATATCTCCACCCCATGTATCTTGAATAAGTCATGATCCTAAGAGGCCAACCCTCAACTTTGGGCCCCGATTGTCCTGCGTTCACAGTTTCCTCCTATTCTTACTCGTGATGGAGCCAAGGCTGCCTTTTCCTCCATCTCACCCTAATTCACTCTGCAACATCATCTTGCCTCTTTCCTCTCTTTCGTCATCCATCTGAAAATGTTCCTAACATAGCCTGAGCTTCATCCTCCCAGATATATCCTCCCATTCTCTAACTCTCTTTCTCTTTCTGGCTGTATCTCTCTAAATCCCTTGGGGTGCTGGGCTGCAGTGCTATCAGTGGCCCTACTGAACCTCTCTTAGTTCAGAGTAAACACAGTGAGCAGTGACAGGCAGCTGGCCCAATGCTGCCACCTCATGTGAGCAAAAGCCAATTCGATTTTTTTGTTGTTACAAATAAAAAAGAAAGAGGAAGTGTTGCCCCCTGCTGGCACACAAGTAGTCCAAAACCTGGATGCATGTGCGCACACATTCAACACATCTTTTCATGCTCACACCCACAAATTCAACGACATGCAAAAATCGTGTTTTCAGATCATTCAAACAGAATGGAATTGTACACGAGAGCACAGCTGGCATGTTTTGCCTTCCATGGTTTGTGCAGCAAGACTGAAGCTGACCCCCCCAACCCTCCCCCCTCCCAAGCATGAAAGAAAAACAAAAAAATAATAAGAGCTTCTGGTGAAACGAGCACCTGCCTACACCCCAACACCACACATCATTTGTGTGTGAGTGCGAAGAAACTGCTACTGTTTGCCTCTGACAGAGTCTATTTATATCACAGTACAGAGCACTTTAGACCACAATGCCCACACAGGAAGAAATTAAATCCCAGCATCACTGATGACATAATCAAGCTGCTGAATGAAATTACAGTCCCTGTGGAAGAGGGGCTTTTCAGCAGGATGGGATTATACAACAAGATCATACTGTGGGCCAATGCACACGCAGGAGGGCGCCTGTTGTATCCTAACAGACCCACACACCCAGGCATAAAGGCTCACTTTGGTGTGTGGAGTCACTGCAGGGTTCCTTCACACTTCCTACTTAAAAATCCCAAAAATTTTTCAACACTGTAACTTCTTAAATCAATCTGAAAAGAGGTGGTAATTAGAGTTGGCCAGAACCAACTCGCCCAGTCAGGCACAGCTAAAGTTGTGTATAAATATGTCAAGTGATAGATTTGTAACATTGTCATGTAATATGTATCCAGGATACAGACAGATTTTTGTATTTTCTTCCAGGCTTTTATTGTGAAATTTCCTCCTGATTCTCTTAAGACTTTAGAGCACACAAAAACCAGACCGTGGACCATCTCATTCTGGCCCGCAACGTCCTTAAAGAAGAATAATCCCCAGAGAATCAGTAAAAGACAGCATTATGTTAATGAATCTCAAGGCAAGTGACTACAATGAGTTTGCTACTTAACTTGATTCCAACAGAGGGCGCCTCCTACTTTTAGATTAGACTAAAGGCCTCAAGTTGACTCTTGCTCACTCACGTTAAGCGACAAGTTACGTTGGCGGTTGTGAAGAGACACGAGTAAGGATGAATGCTTCAAAAAAGAGAAAAGTTGACTCTGAATGACACATTTTAAACAAAAGAGAGAAGAAAACTGTGTTCCAAGTTTGCCAGGCGGAATATTTTTACAAAGCAGTCGACCCCGAATCAATCACAAAGACTGTATTGGTAGAGGCGGCTAGCAGGCTGTGCCCAGAACACACAGATCAGTTCGAAAACGTCTCAATTTGCTATAATAAAAAGCCCAATTTGTGGCCCTTCACTTACTTTATGTCAGTATGGCTCTCTGGACAAAAATGTTGCCCACCCCTGTTCTAGAGTTTACATGTTTAAGTTAATGTCTCTATTTCTTTAGGCCTGTCAGACCTGTGTTGAGCCCCTGTAATTAATCCTGCCACACCTTTCTGTCTGCATTCCTAGTGTCAGTCCTTTAATATAGGTTTGGACAGAAATCCTGCAAACACTGTTTTGCTTCCAGTCATGTCAAGTGTACCTTGTATCCCCTCCAGAAAGCCTGGATGAGCAGAGCAGCCTGATCCTCACTCAGCAGCAAAAACAGAGGGACAGGAGGCCGGGGACTGAAGATAGAGAGCGATAGAAGGGCGTGACAGAAGTGTGACAGACAAAACATGAGTCATCTGCATTAAAAAAAAGACAGCATGTATCTGTCAAAGTGCATGTTTGTGTGTTGTCATAATTTAAAGTTATAATAACTTTCCCTGAAATTAATACTTGTTTACACTCCAGACACTGGAGAGTGGACAGGAACCTGGTGACCATGAAACTCCAAAAGGCCAAAGACATATTTTAAATAAAACATAAGAGTTGCATTTCTTGGCAAACAATGAATTTGCAGGGAACACCTGCAGCGTGTATGTGTGCCAGGTTGAGGAGACACTCACTGCATGCTGAGCCAGTCCTTTACAAAGGGGATGTCATGGAAGTTCACTTGGATTTGTCCTTGCCTGCAGGGGTTGTGGCTGAGGACAAAGGAAGAGCGAGAGAGGACTAAAAAAACATGACACACACACACAGTTGTGAGTGTTATTCGCACACAGTTATTCAGTTATTCAGTTATTCGCACACAACATTAAAAATATGACATTTGAGAGAATGGATGGTGTGATGGGTGGGGGCTCTTACTTATAGAGCCACTCAGTAAGGAAGTCGCACGGGTTAAATGTTGTCATTTTACGCTGCAACAAAAAAAAAAAAAAAAGACAGCAATCAATGCCATGCATCATGCAGAAAAAGAAGTATTCGGTGCATTAATACTCATTATGTTAGTAAAAATAGCATGACAATGTAAAAATACTAATAAATTTACACTAATGAAAACTTTATTAAATGTTAAAAGCCCGCTTTCAAACCTCATTTGAGTAAAATCAAGGAAGTGTTATCAGCAAAATGTAATGTCGGCCACTGTCAATGTCATTGTAAAGTATTATCACTGGTGCAGTGATGTGTAAGCATTTTACAGCCGTACTGTGTCAAGATGAAATAAATTTTAATGACCTCATATACTACTGGGTAATTTAATACGTAGCAATGCATCAAATCTTATAAGATGATTATACGATTTGTATATAAAAACTAAAACCTACAGCTGTGTGAAGTAAAAACAAAAAGGAAAAAAAAGCAATATTTCCATCAGATTTGTAGTGGATGGTTTAAAGAATAAAGTGTCAGAAAAGGGATATGCTCAAGTAAAGTATCTAACTGTACTTATTTACAGTACTTGAGTGTACTTAGAATGTAGAAAATGACATGGTTATGACATGGACATGTTCTACTACTTTTATTCTAATAGACCAACCAAACACATAAATATCTTTGATTTTAGTTTTTAAATCAATCTCTGCTCATTTTAATAACATTGGCCACCTGTCGTTTGTTTATGAGATAGTTATGAGAAGAAATTCAGACCTTAAAACAGCTGTGTTTCTGGGCTTCTTTCAGCATAGCCTCCAGTCCAGGCAACAACACTGGGAACACATTCCTCTCCAGAAAATGTGTGACAGGACCTGACACACACACACACAAACACAAATGTATACAATATACATACGTATATATATATATATATAAACCAGGATGGCAGAGATATTTGCATACAGTTGCACCCCTGCAGAGCAAAGCTCATACGTTCAGGTACTTGTAGAGATGATGTAGTTTCAGCTGTTGACAGGTGCTTCTGGTTTGAAGGTAGAGCTTTTCCTGACACAGAGTAGCCAATGAGAGCAGGGCAGCAAAGAAGAGGGTCCCTCAGAGGATAGTCATCCACAAACACCTGATGAAACCAATGATGATCATTTAAAAGGATGCAGGCTTGACAGGATCCACACTAATTGGTTACAGGGACGATAGGAGTTGAAGGATAACTTGACCTTGGCTGTGGAGAGTCCATAGATGACTGGGGAATGTGTACTGGTGCTGTACTGGGAGAGCCGAGTGCTCACTGAGCTGCTATCTGTCCACACAGCACTAGGAGGACTGGTCTGCTCAGCTTCAAACTCTCCAAAAACACATTAAACAAAAAACAGCTTTTATTTTACATAGTTTTTAAATTCAAAAAAGCTTTAATAAAACGAACATTACCATCTTACCTTCACACACTTGTTGCCAAAGCGATTTTTTGGCACCGATCATGTTGGCCATTACTCTGCCTGCTCTCTGCAGTGGTTGCCAGGGACTCCCTGGTTACCAAGGAGGCAGTCAGGCATATGACTTCCGGTGTGAACAGGAAGTCATATCAGTAGTAGTGCAGAGAGATGACAAGTAGAACTTAACAAGTGGTCAAATATATTAATAAACAGAATAAATAAAGATACATTTCTCAACAGTTTTTAGAACACACACGACGGCTAACCGAAAATATATTTAAGCTAACGACAAAGTATTTTAGTATTTACGGAAAAACACCTCACCAGTGCAAAGAACGCCGAACAAACGAACAGTAGCTTTTCTTAAATAGCCAACTGCTCCTGGGTATGTTGGTGGGTGTCTTTATAACACAATGTCGTGTTTTTGATTTTGTTTTTTGTTCTTTGCTCTATTCAAAACGTAGAATCTACTATTTCAGCCATTTTCGGTGTAGGAAAAAAAAAAGTGTTAACGGCATTGTTTCTCCTTTAACTCTGTAATTCTCGTATTCACCGCTAGATGACAGCAGATATCCTACCATTAATACTGAATATTTAATCTTAAAAACACAAAAGGCTTGATGACCTACTGATGCTGTGACTCTTAACAGATACAAAATATGATTTTACATTTGCCTCATAAATTGTGGGGGAAAAAACGCATGAAAATTATGTTTGATGAGGCAGTTTGTGTTGAGCTCATTCTGAAAGGTAATTATTTAGACTTTTGTTTATGATTCCATCAGTAAACTACATAAATTTAACTGCTTAACCCTACAGGTTTTTGTGTCTATAAGAACTCTCTATATCACAAACACCATAAATTGATAGTTTACACATTCATTTTGAAATAACTAAGATCATTTAGAAAGAAGAAAGTTATCAGTGTGTTGGTAAGTAAAAATCAGTGTCATTTTAAGATATTATTTCATAGTCATCTTTTACTTTTTAGTTTCTTTTAGTTTAGATGTAATTGCATTCCTGGTGTGCAAATGTTTCTTTTCTACGAGGAAGAAGTTAAGTCCTATTATAAGATCTGTTCTGCTGTTATTGTTAGCTTAAGTGTAAAAAATGTCTCTACAAATATAAATGAGAAAAGGAAAGCTTCTGAAAAAGAGACCATAATAATCTTAAGTTTTAAATTACTTTGCTATTCAGAGTTCTTCAAAATTAAAGTCTTTATTGGAATATATTCCAAACCAGTTAAGTCATGTCATGACTGAACAAAAATAGCCATTTATCTTTAAAAAAAAAAAAAGTCTCAAGATGGTTCCAAAATGCACTGAATAGCTTCTGACAAAATATACATTACAGTAACTCATATCTTGCAGTCACTAATTGACTTGTTAATAAATAAGATTGTGAACAAAACATTATTTTATACGGAACATTTTAGACTTCCCCGCATTTGCAACCAAAATTAATATCTACACCCCCCACCCCACACACACACACTTCTTTCAAACAAATTGTGAAGACCTGTGCCACAAACAATTGTCTAAGTTGTTGAAGTGCATCCTCTGATAAACAATCCCCCACCCCCACAAAAACAAAAAAAGCAAAACGACAAAATGTAGAAATAATGGTAATACAATAATAATGATGGTAACAAGATGATTTTTTTATAAAGCAACACTGATAAAAGCAGATATTATAAAGGACCAACTATCAACAATTAAATATACAGATTACATTCCTTCAGGGTTCAGAATAGAGAGAGCCCATGTGAGGAGGACGTTTACAACTGAGCTACAGGGAGACAGTCGCCTCTTGATAGAAACTGAAAATAAAAATTACACTCTTGTCTACAGGAGTAGTTATATTACTTAGCTTTTAACATTGATCAATAATGTGAGATCCAGGCACATGACTCAAACCTTCATAGAGCACACGCACTCATGCAAATCCATGATGCATGTAACAGTTAAAGAGTATGCTTCGCAAAGTCACATGCTAGACTGAATCCTTGAGTCGATCCATAACCGTACACATACTTTGTCTAATGTACATAGTGAAGAGCCTCCTATACTCTGAACACATAGAGCTCAGG
The DNA here is from genome assembly GCA_037974645.1 of Hollardia meadi. Lineage (NCBI taxonomy): Eukaryota > Metazoa > Chordata > Actinopteri > Tetraodontiformes > Triacanthodidae > Hollardia > Hollardia meadi. The sequence goes on from JBBPCS010000672.1 coordinate 5,989,414, forward strand.
TCAGTGGTTATATAGTGTTGCTGTGAAGTTTAAGGATGACTTGCATCAAAGCCTCCGCTTGAGAAAAATTCAGAGCCTGTCTTTACGAAGCATGTTCAGTTCCAAAAGGTAAAAAAAAAAAAAAATCGTAGTTATGGCTATGTGGATGCACGATGCCAAGCCTTGAATATAGTGAACCTTTCATGTCCAGTATAAAACTGCTGCGAGTGTTGTCCAGTCCAGCAGGCTGCACATACAGCTCAGTCAAAGTCATTACAGAAACTAGGATAGACAGCAACGAAGGAAATGACATGCCTGGAAAGCGTCGCAGGCAAAGGTGCAGTGGCTTTGATCCTGAAAATAGTTGACTAACGGGAAAATAAAGTTAAATACAGATGATTAAAAAGCAGAAAACAAATCAGACTAAAATGCAGTGTGTGAGGAAATGGTGGAGTTGAATCTGTAACCCCCTCCCCCATTTCAAGCGCCCACCCCCCTGTAGAAGGGGAAGGTGCCAAGAGGGGGGATGAAATTTGTCCGCCCAGTGGAGCCGGCTGCCCTCACGGGCTAATTCAGTGCAAGAGACCTTTAATGGGAAAGGGACTGGGAGTTTTCGCTTCTTCCGTGGTTCTATTCCTCTCCTGCGATCACACACCGACAGCCCCCGTACAGACTTTCCTGTGATTCTTTCAATTTTACAAAACACATGTTCATGATTTCGTCCGGGCACATTCCTTAACAATCTACAGCTTCTGTGTTCTTCATGTCTTTCATACAAAAACATCCACAAAGTACTGTCGAGTCCCCTCCGTTTATAAGAAGTTGGTGAGAGCTATGTACAAATAGTGTGATATGTCTTTTGTTGTGGTGGTTTGGTTGGTTCACTGAGGCCGAGGTTCTCCATGGACTCTGAAGCGGTACATGCAGGTGTATTCTGGATGACCCCAGTTAGATAGCACCCGCACCTCAATGATCTGGAAGGTCTTGTCATTCTGCTCCTGAGAGAGAAGAAAATATTCAGAACATGCCAGCAGACAATGAACTGATTTCTATTTGTAACAGGTTAGAAGGGCCTCTTCACTTACCATAACAGGAAAGGTTTGCAGTGACTCCCCGTCTTCCTGGTATATGTACTGCCCCAGCAGCTTCCCTTCTTCCTGGTACTCATCATCTAGACCCTGTACAAAAAAACCCCAAACATCCGTCAAGTGCTCATCATTTTAACAAGTGTCCAGTTGTAAGGCTTTACGTTTGTTCCTATGTTTCTTACAAAAACGGTGAAGTTGCGTGGGGCGCTGGTGATGTTTCCAGTCGGGGACAGGGCCTTGGGGATGTGCTCCACACAGAAGGATGTGGGCAGAATCCTCAGGGACAAGCGGATCACCAGGTAGCCCTGAGAGCCTTTGAACGCCCAGCAGTTACCTGGGTACACATCAGGCTGGGGGAGAAATGCCAAAACAAGTTTCATAACAGCAGCCATGACTTATTACTGAATGTTCTTTTATTTGATTTATTTCCCATCAATCATTAAATGACAAAATGTCTCTAATGGTGAAGCTCACCTGGATGACAACACGTGGAGACTGGGAGAAGTACCAGAGTGGCAGGCCGAAAAGACTCATGAGGGCCGTCTTGGTCTCATACGTCTCAGAGCAGCGAGTACTGAGGATGCTGCCCCCTGAACATGCACAGAGGTTATGAGCAAATAGTAATTATACTCAAAGTTAAGTCCTAATTTTCTAAAGTTATGCATTGATAGTATAAGTAGAGATGATAAAATGTGCGATTATATGGAATGTGTCTTAATGGGAAGTACACCTAACAAACAAATATACATATTTTTCCTCCTGCATGTAGTGCCATTTGTCCATCTAGATTATTTTGGCGTTTTGGAGATATTGGCTGTAGAGATGTCTGCATTTTCTCAAATATAGTGGAACTAGATGGTACTTGTGCTTGTGGTGCTCAAAGCGGCAAAAAATACATTTGAAAAATTGAACAGCAATGTCTAGAAATTTCCAGAAATCACGACATGGTTGCTCAAGATAATCCACAAACCTGGTTGTGAGCAGTTTCATATAGGAAATATTTTCTTTTTACCAATCCATACCATATCACAGCACAGAAGGAAACGTGCCTCTACTAATGGACAAGAGGCTTGTGCTCGTGACAGGGCGGCATGTAAACATTAATGGCGTCCTCCTCGGTTGAGCTGTATTCTTAGCTAGCTGCTCATCCACGAGTACATGCACACTTCCTTCTGTGCGGTGAAACAGAAGAAAAATTGTTCCTCCATTAAACTGCTCACAAGTACCACAAGCAAAGTGGCATCTAGTTCCATTATATTCGAGAGAAGCGCTAAAGTTAAGAGGAAAAATATGTATTTTTGATTTTAGGGTGAAATGTCCCTTTAAATACTAGGCTACGAGCACGTCCCAACGCCCATGCCCTCTGTGAAGTGATGCGATGCTCCCAAGTAGGGCAACAGACTGCTCAGTAACACACAGGACAATGGAGCCTGAGCTTCTGCTGTTAATACCTCGAGTCTGGCTAATACCAGCACCCTCATTACATAAGAGACGTACATTAGAACACAGTACTGAGATATGGAGCAGCTAGCTTGCTAATGGCCACAGGGTTAAAGGCTGAGTTGTATAGAGGCCCAGGATGGAGAGACACCGATTTCGATGTGAGACTTCCTTCTTACCTCCAGACTCCAGAGCATAGTCCACAAGGCCCGTTCGATCCTGGGAGTAGAGCCTCAAAGCGTTTTGGACAATCAGCTTCACTTGCTGAGGTAGAGACACAAGAGTTCAACATTAAAACAAACAGTAACAGAGCTCAACTTAGATTATGTGATTAAGATGGATATTCACAGTGATGATGTTGTTGACAGCAGAAGTGTCCGTTCATTACCTCTTCTGTCAGTCCCTCAGTGGCAGCAGTGTGATGGACAGACCCGGTTACCGTCTGAACAATCGTCTCGGCTTGGGACTCGGCCTCACCCAGGGTTTGGGCACGGTTAAGCTCAAGCTTCAGGGACACGTTTCTCAAGATGCTCATCTCCAGTGAAGCCAGTGAGGCCTGCAGGTCAGGTGTGCTCACGTAACGCTGCGACAGCCAGTGGATCAGAGACTCTGGAACCTCTCCTGACCCACCACTGCCGAAGAACAGGTCCTGCAACTCCTTACGCACCTGGGAGGACACCTGGGCTGATATCTGGGAAAGGGATGCACAGAAATCTAATGAATATAGAAATGTCAATATTATTGTGAAGCCCAAACAGAGGTCAATATTTGTGTTACTTACAGTCTCCTGCAGTGTGTCCAGCTGCTCACACTTGCCCTTACATCCCACAACACCCTGCAGGTCCTGTTTGACTTTGCCCAACTCCGCCTCAAGTCTCTGCACCTCCACTAGCAGAGCGTCATGGTCTTCCTGCCTAACACCCACACTAAGGGAAAGACAGACATGTGAGCTGCCAAAATCTTGCTTGCTCACAAAATGTTTTTAAAAAAAAGAAAGAAAAAAAAAGTCAGTCAACATGTGGACAGGAGGGTTTACTTATTGTTTTTACCTGACAGGAACTGTGTCCGCTGCTGAAGTGACAGCCTCTCTCTCTCTTTCCTGCTTCTCATGCTCATGCTGTTGCTGCTTCTGTTGCATGTCCTACCACACATAACATGTATGAGGGTTACTGAAGGCAGCACAGAAAATACAGAACATCTGACAGATGAACTAACACTAAATTGATGACATTTTCTCAGGAACACACTTCCACTAGATATTTGATACAGCATCACTGTCCCTTTGTGTTAAAACCAGATCTGCCTTCATACCTGTTCAAGCTCATCAGGATATTCCTTTGTCTTTCTAATACTGTTGTCTCTATGGTCGTGGTACACATTCTAATGGTTTTTGTCAGTTAATAATTAGACTCCGGTCTTTGCATGACTGTGTGTGTTCCTTGTTAATGTTCACCATTTGACCTTTACTCTTAAATACTTTATGGATTCTAGTCTTGTGCTTGCTCACTTTTAGGATTTATCTACTTAGGTTAGCCTTTATTATTATTATTATTATTATAATTTTGACGGTACTGGCCTTATTTCTATGGTTATTTCAACATTGGGTCTAAGGACAGCAACTGACAATTAGACATTTAGATAACACTGGCATGAGTGTGTGATAAGCCTGTAAATTGACAAATACCAATATAACTAATAACAAATGTAAGATAAATAAGTGATCTTGCCACATTTTCACATGTATTCTACATGCATATTTTCAAGGTGTCTTCTCAGAGGAAAAGCAGTGAATCAGCGGTACATACCTCAGTTTTGGCAGCCAGAGCATTGAGCAGCAATTCTAAATCAGCCAACCGTGTTGCCTGACTTTCTTGGTGCCGTTTCTGCTGCTCTTCACTCTGCATTGAGCATGGATAGAGGAAAAAAAGTGAGATACATGTAAATATTTGAAGCAAAAAATCACTCTTGTAACTCACTTATCCTCATCTCCTTACCTGTTCTCTTTGTGTGTTCTCCTGCTCCAGCTCTCCCCGTAATACACCGAGTCTCTGCTCTAGCAGGGAGGACACCCACAGTCCCAGCCTCTCCTTGTCGGTCTGAGTGTGGAGCTGCTCCCTCAGGGTGTTGTAGAGGCCCAAAATGTCTCCGTGACGCTGATCCTGCTTCTGATCTCCCTGCTGGACTCGCTCCCACAGCAGGGCTAGCTGGCGCTCCACGCGTTCCAGTCGCTCCAAGTCTGCACTGGAGAGCGCCACGGGGGCAAGAATTGGCTGAGGAAGAGAATGAATGGAAAAGGCAACAGCATAGATCATGTAATAAGGTCATTTATTCACACTCACAATCACTCAGTGCTTTCTAATAATACTTTGATTTATCTCTGTATCTTACCGGTGCCTGTGACACTGGGGTGGCTGGGGTCTGCTCCACTGGAGTCTCTGGTGCAGAGACCAGGACAGACGCAGGAACTGGAGCAGAGGCTGGCACCAAGTTCGACAGGAGGGTGAAGGGAGAGGCAGGTCGCCACTCGGTTAGGTTTATGGCTGGAAGGTAAGCGAGCAGGGCAGCAGTGGACGGACCCCACAACCATAAAGCTGCAGACAGACGAAAGGTAGTAAAGGTTGAACCACACTCACCTGTTGATTGGTCACTCATATCAAACTCACAATGTGCGGATTAACTTTGTTATAACCCTTTAGAAATGCATTTTAGATTCTAGTCAAGATCAGAGATACAAAACATGCTGAATTGTGGGTTAATGTATCTTAAATATAAGAAAGAATATTTACACTTAATCTGAAGCTAAATGTTTCCCTAAATAGAAACACCATACACAGTAGCTGCAATTAAGTGTGGGAACATGCACATGTGAGCTGACTTAAAGGAAAATAAAAATCAGGAATCATGGAACAAGTACGTAAATTTAATTATGGAGGAGTTCACCTAGTAACCAAAGAATTAATACATAAATGCGTTTGTGTTTTATTGCTGTGTATGTATGCGTGAGCAGGGTTGAACCACAGAGTCGGAGTAACTCACTAGCAGCGCATAGAGAGAGGGGATGACCTGAATCTGGTGCAGCATACTCTGGGGATGCATGCTGGTTAGGACATGTACTGCCCCTCTACAGGCTGATTTTTCTCTGTATGTGCTCACTAAATGGGCTACACCTGTGATAAAAGAAGATAGCATGGCAAGTTCTTATAAACTCACCGAGGAGGAGCAAAAGGGGCAAAAGCAACAGCAGGAGCCTCCAGAGTTTGGGAAGGCATCTGAAACACAGAGTCACACACCAGTCAGATGAAAACACAGCTGGCAGGAGAACACACAATTCAAAAACACAAGGACCTTTATGAAAATGGTCAAATGACAAGGTAAATATAATTCCATAAATGTGATAGCTCAGACAATTTGGCTTTACTGGGAGTATAAAAGAACAAACATTTGTGCAATACATTTGTAAATGTTATAATAACTGTTATAAGTTACATAAGCATTCAAATAACACCATCACTTGTCTCTTTTTGACAACCTTAACGTCAACATTTTTATGAAGATGAAAATCAACCACTGCACACTGCAGTGACTTAACTTTGATTTTAATGAGAGTGAACAACACATTTCGCCCGTGGCTTCACCTTGTATATTCCTGCGACTGACCAGCACCTGATCACTTATGATGGCTGTGCTTGGGGAGTTCTGCATACCGTCAACATTTTTTTTGTTAAAGCAGTTATTAAATCTTAATGATTATGCAGAAAATCATCTGTTTTGAACATTGAAACCTACAGTAACTGATTTGACTTTTGGCCACTTGGGGGCAGCGGAAAACAAATGGTAAAGGGACTTGCATTTATATAGCGCTTTTCAAGTCTACCTCAAAGTGCTTTACAATACTTGTCACATTCACCCATTCACACACACACACATTCATACACTGGTGGCACTTTAATTTACCACCCATTTATCAGGAGCGGTAATCATTCACACATACAATCACACACCAATGGCCATGCCTTCGAAACGCGGGTCGGGGATCGAACCTTTGATCAGCGGATGTGGATGCCAGCTCAACCACCTGAGCCATGGCTGCCCCAACAATACAACTATGACACAATATCACCTTCTAAAGTTCATATAGGGAATTTGTTAGCAACAGTTTTCTCAAAGCGGAAATGGAATACTTTAAGAAATCATGACCTGGTTACCCAAGATAATACAGACTTTGTTGTAAGCAGTTTCATGTTGGAACTATTTTCTTTCTACAGGACTACAACGTATCAATGCACAGAAGGAAACACTGAGGACAAGAGGCTCATGGCTCATGACAGGGTGGGATGTAAACATAAATGGTGATAATGAGCTGTAAAGTTAGCTAGCTTGGTTAGCTAGCCTCTCATCCATGAAAAGATGCACTCTTCCTTCTTCGTAGTGACATGAAAAGAAAATTTTTCCTACATGAAACTAATCACAAGAAGATCTGTGTATTACCTTGAATAGCCAGGTCATGTTTTTTTTTTTAAAGAAAAATTGCTATCGAGTTGTTGTTTTGTTTTTTAAATGAATTTTAATGGTGCTTTGAGCATCATAAGACAAGTGCAATCTAGTTCCATTATATTGGAGAAAAGACAGAAATCTCTATAGCTGATTTCTCCAAAACTGAGCAACTCACACCAAAACAATCTAGGTGGATTAATGGCACTACAGCCCAGAGGAAAATATGTATTTTTGATTTTGGGGGTGAACTGACCCTTTAAGACAGATAACGGAGGAAGGGCTCTTACCGTGTCAGAAAGAAGACGTTGAGGACAGACATGAGAGACACCAGCTGGTACCATCCTGTTGCAAGAAACCACAGAAGTCTCCGGCCTGCCTTCACTGGACAGAACGAATAAAAATAAAACACATATGGGCCGAGAATGAGAACACAATCAGACCATGTTGCCCAAGAAAGAAGCAGCGAAGATGGATAAGAGATGAAAAACCCCACCAACCTGGAGCTGCCAGGAGCAGCCAGAACAGTGAGAGCAGCCTCTGCAATGCTGTCCCAGCCCCAGATCCCAACGCTTTGCCTGCTCTCACCACACAGTAACCTGGCTGGAGGAGGCAGTAACCTGAAGGACAGGGTGAAAGAGGGAATTTAATTGATTAATTGCAGCAAGAGTAGTCTATACCTACAAACAGGTATATCTACAGGCTGTCATTAAAATAAAATGCTGTTAAAGTGCTGGTTAACCTGTGTAAGCTAGGATGCTCCACAGTGCCCCTGCCAGGCGTCGAGGCCTGGAGGACTGTGTGAGGAGGACGGTGTGTGTCTCTGAATGCTGCTTCCCTTTACAGTCATCACCTGTTTATGCCGATGTGATGGACAGCGGGCAACAGAAAAAAGAAGATAACAAAACCAAAGGATGTGTAAATGAATGATGGTAAGATGACTTACAAGCATAAAAAAACAAGTTTAAAGTTCTGCAAATAACCAAAGCAACAAAAATGTAAATGTAAAATGAATCAGCAAAAGTAAATCATTTGTTTATAATAAAAGAAAATACAAGTGGGCCACTTGCATGCAATATACTGAATGTGATGACAACATGCACAGCTTAATGTCTTGTTGAACCCCGACATGCCCCTGAGGGCTCACAGCTGTTTCTCCGGACTGAAAAAATGCTTTTATTTAACTTTCATTTCCCTTTGACTTTTTGATTATTAGCTTAATTTTACTCATGTGTTGCTGAATGGTCTTCAACATTCAAACCCAATTCTGTTCCAATGATACAAAATGCTGATTATTGTCAGCTGAGCGAAGCTGCATTACTGTTTGTGTCTAGTTTTTTATTTAACTTTTATTAATTAATCTTTTTTAAATGTTGTTATTTATTTAAGATAATTTCTTCATTTATAGAACGGTCCACTATTTGAACTCCTCAGCCACATCCATTAACCTCACTGTTTCTATACTGTTTGTATAAGTAGTATAAGTAAAACCAAGCATGTTGTTATTTGTTACTTAGTTTATTTACGTCTGGTATGATCAGCACTGATGTTAAATTTTGGTCCCTTCAAATAGTTTTCAATGGCTAACTTGACTGAAAGAGGTCAAGTTGCAGGTCACAACAGTCAACAGGCTGCTGACCAGTTAAAGTGGTTCACACAACCTCTGTTCACTGGTCCTCACACAGGTCACGCATATAATTAACTCTGTCAGTCACGGTTACCACAAGAAAATGTACCGAGTATAAAAAGAACGTGTGTGTGTGTGGTGTGTGCGCGAGTCTGCTTACACAGGGAACCATTGAGATTAAGATGCGCAGCATCTTCAGTCACCAGGCCCTTCACATTCATGCTTCCACAGAAACTTGAGTGAGCTGCAACATATATACAACACATTTATTTACATAACAACACCATGATGCATAAGAAAATTATGACGTAATGAACGATAGATGAAGAAGGGTGAATACACATGGCACCAGTGTGACAGTAGAGGAGATCTATGTCTTCATGAAGAAAATGAGAATAGAAGTGCATGAAAACATTAAAGAGAAAACATGGTAATAACACGGTAAAGAAATGTGGTGAAACCGAAGCTTCAGAGATGATCAAATTCTTCTGCAGCTGTGAAAGGAATCAATTTAAATCAGGAGTATACTAGAAATAAAACTGACCTTGTACAAATGGCAGCTGCTGTCAAACACTATGTTCATGCTAGCCAAAAATTTGCTGAAGTATCAATGAGGTAGAAATCAGGGTGTTGTTTTAGTTCTGCTTGAGTGTTCATTTAAGTACACATGTTCTCACAACCTCATGTGAACTAACGCACGTTAAAAATACAACTCATGTGACAGCTGTATCTGAAGTCAGGAAGTTGAGTATTTGGGTGTGTAGTTTTAAGTTTGTTTCGAAGTATGAAAGTGAAGGCTGAATGAAGAGAGATGATATAGGAGGAACTAACTATACTTTCTTCCCTTTAAATTAAGTAAAAAAGAAAGGAGGGAAATAGTGACAAGAAAGGTAATTAATAGAAGAGCAGCAGGAGAGGTCAGGAGCTGTGACCCTTAACCTTTGGAGTAACAGCTGGTACCTTGTCCTTCATAGCCATTATCCCTGCAGCCCATCACCCTGTGCAGAGTGGTCTGCTTAAACAGCCACAGTTGGGACAAACTGGAGGACACTGCTCGTCTCATCGAGTTCGAAATTGACGCAAGGACACCTGGTGACACACCCGCCCCGTACAATCACTGTTAGTCAAAACGCACAGTTGAGGTATGGCTAGAAACACAAAATAATATAAATAAAAATAGCTGATAGCATGAGAAGGAAGAGAAGTGGAAGAAAAAGTAGATCCCCTGAAGTTACCGAGAGAAAAATGATAGGAAGCTATGGAAAGCCAGATAAGAGGAAAGGCAATGAAGTTTCATGTGAACCACAAATAGACCATGACTCAGCCAGAAACATTAAGAATGATGCTGAGAAGCCTGCTCAGCCAGAAACCGACAGGGCGTGGAGATTTTAAATTAGCAGAGAGATGAGCCTAATATCTGTCTCTTTTCTTCACAATTGGAGAATCTCACTCTGAACTGAGTGACTCAGGAAAAACCACCACTGCAAAAGCCAGGAGAAAAAAAATGGAGAATGATGGGTAATGGGTGAAGAGCAAAGGATGTGTCTTGTTGTATACCTTTTCCTGTGGGGCTCTTGGCTCTTGAACCCAGCCAGAGCACATTGCTGAAGAGGAGGGTGACTAAGGACACTACAGGGGCCAGGGCTCGTTTGCTGTACCGCATACACGTGTTACACATCGACACCAGGACACCTGGAGAGAGACACCAATACTATTATATTCTCATTATCACAACTTCATTAAGATATGGACATACTGGATTTATCAGCGCCTTCTAGCTCAAATAATTGCGAGAAAGAACAGCAATCTGTATTTCAGTCCAACTCATCAGTTTCTCACCCGTCTTGTTCCTTCGACTCCTGTCTCTGGAGTATATACTTGTGAAAGGTGACGAGGAGGAGGAGAAAAGGACGGCCGAGGAATCTTCTGCAGCCTGAGATGATAATGATGATGATGAAGACTGTGTGATAAAGGAGTCCACCTTCTGTTGAGAGTGTAAAGAGCAGTCTTTGCAGATGTAACCATTGGCGAGTGAGGTGTGGGACTTTGATGCACTGGTGTCACCGTTGACAGTTGATGAAGTGTGGTCAGTGCTGAAGCTCCTCCCTGTGGAAGAGCAGCATGTACACAGATAAAACTAATGCATTTATAAACAGTTACATTCATTAAGTATAATTGCAAAAGACATTACTAAGCAAGTATGTTATTGCTTCACTTGAAGGAATTCATTACCAGAGTTACACAGAGCAAAAGTAAATACCTTCAATGGTCTAGAAAGATCTATTACTAAAAGTGTCAATCTAAAAATACTCCATTACAATAAAAAGGTCTTGTATTCCTAATCTTACTCAAGAATGCAAGTCTTATTGGAAAAATGTACTTAAAACATAAAAGTAAAAGTACTCAGTATGCATGCAAAAGTGTTACATTGATATACATTATTGGTTTATTACTGGTGCAGCAACATGAAAGCTGAATTTTATTGTTGTAGCTGGCTGCTCATCTTACTCCTAGATATACATCAGTGGGTGGTTAAATTTACTGCATAACAATGCTAAATTTGTATTTGATCATAGGTGTTAAAATTCTTCATCTTCATAACTAAAGCTGCCAAGGTGGAGTAAAAAGTACAATAATTCCCTCTGAAATATAGTAGAGCAGAAGAAGAAACAGTATAAAGTAGCATAAAATTTAAATACTTGAGTAAAGTAACAGCTGAGTAAAAGTAATGAGTTACTTTGCACCACGGAATACCTCTCAGATGCACTTGTAAAAGTCCAGCTTTAACTTAACATGTCTTTTTAAGCAGCACAAATAATCTCACCGTTATGTTCTATATTTTTATTCTTTCATTATAATAATTTCAACTCTAACATGTTGAAAATATTTTTTCAGTTTCTATCTCTTCTTATACTATTCTAGCTTTGTGTTGTATATCCCACATGGTGGAATTTAGTTAAAAGATGCTCAATTAACTTAATTTTGCACAAGCATAATGGGGAATTCGTGATGAATCTATATTTTCAACAACTGACCCCAGTGTCCATCCACAGAAGTAGAGGTGGTTGTTGTGGTGACGGTGCGTTGTCTCAGGTGGGACTGGTCCATGATGGAGGTGAGCAGAGAGGCATCAGATGCTGTGTTGCTTTCCTGAACGACGCTGCTGCTACTGCTGTTAACCGGGGTACTAACAGCTGAGAAGGAGAGGGTTTTCCTCGGTGTGGCGGCTTGGCTCAGGGATAAAGACAGACCGGCAGAACTAGACTGCTGCTTTTTGCTCCGCAGAGTCCTGAGAGAGGAGAGACAGGAAAACATAAAGAGTTTTGTTGCATGTATACGAGTATGACATGTTGAGACCACTAGAGAGATATGTTCAAGAGGGTCTTCCCCAATACCCTCACTTGACACGCACACTTTGAGCAGCGTGTATTCACAGGGCACCATTTAGTAGGTGGTGTCAGTAAAAATGCAAACACTTCCCCTAACGCTGCTTCCAAGCAGTATTCAGAGCCAAGTGTATCCCACATTTCACTGTGGCCTTCTATCTTTTATCAATGATATTGAAAAATATGTTCCTTTCTAAAAAAAAAAAAATGTATCAGGCAGACAACTTTCAAAATAATGCATGTTGTCTCTCTTATGTACAGAAAGCTACACACTTTTAACTCGATTTTAATGTTTTATTAGTTGTGTTAGACCTCTCAGTTCCTGAATGTGTTAGCGTGTGCCCCCCCCTCCTTCATAGTCTAACTGTTAATACTGTACCATTGATCCTACTTACTCATTATGTGGGAATTAAATAAAACCAACAAAAACATCTGAGCTTAATAAATTAACGATTTTACCAAAGTTCTGTGTGTGGTTTAAGTGGTGTTACCATACTTCGATTTCCAGGATGGTGGATGCGTTCGCACATGTGCTACTTGGATCAGGCAGCTACATAGATCGAGTAGGGACATTCCTCATTAATGAAGTGTGTCCCAAAGAGCTGATAAACCAACAGGCCTGGGTTTAATGGGCACTTGGGTACTATGGCAGTTACCGGAAATACGTCACACAAAACAGGCGCTTGCCTACTCACAAATACCACAAGTCTGGGTACAGGGATGGACCTATAGACTCAAGCTCAGACAGAAATAAAAAGAGTTACCTCTCCGGTAAGCTGACATGCAAGAGTGTTGCTAGTCTCACCGTGTCTCTCTCCTGGTGCTGGTGTAGTTACTGCTGTGATTCTGGGAGAAATCCGCCACGCTCTCGTTGACATAGTGGCCGGCATCGGTCTGCAGACGCAGGCTTCGCCGTGACATCCTGGGCGACTCGTACACGGCAGCAATCTGATGCTCCTTCTCAAACTCTAATGCTGCTGTGGAGTAGCTGGAGCTGAGAGACACACATGAGGGAGGAAGGAGGGAAGAGTGAAGCAGAAAGAGCGGGAAAGTGAGAAGGTCGGGAAGAAATAAAAAGGAAAAAAAAGGTTTTTATAAAACAAAGTATTGCATGACAGTTAATTGCATGACTTTCAACCTCAAATCAATACTGAACAGGGATATCCTGCACTTTTCCTGATGTGTGTGCCATCCTCAGCACTCCCTTCAGAAAGGCTTTGTTTTTTTAAACAAAAAACAAACAAAACACAGGCACAGACAGTCCATTTAGAGAGCTGCTGTTCCCTGCAACTGGCAGTAGGCCTGACAGGAAATGACTCACTCACAGGGGAGGGAGAAAACAAGACAAAAGAGTAGGCACAATGTGTCTCTGGAAGTCGAATTGGAAAAATGAGCCTGATAAACATCCCAAAGTATGCTAGTAGGCTGGAAAATAAATTTTCTACTCCACTCACGGTAACCCAAAGCTAACTGTTAAGTGTAAACACACCAAAAGTGTTGTAAAATTAGATTTTGCCATGCGTTGTGCAGCTATGACTCACAGGGCCACACCCACTTGGCAGGGTAGGCACACAGAGCCAAAGCCAATAGTCAGCCTTCACTAACAAGCAACAGGGCAGCGATTGTGAAACCAACTGAAACCATGTTTAAAAAAAATACTATTTCTATAATCTCTCTTAGCTGGTGCATAAAAACAATGCTAAAAGTATCCTGATATTTCCCTCCCTGACTACAGTGGTTAAGCAGGTAACTTTTAAACAGGCAAGGTTCACTTATAGCTAAATATAACTGGTATAGTGTGATCAATTCTAATAAGACAAACTGAACTGAAATGACCACGCTGCACTTTGTTTGCAGGCTGTGTACACTTCTCAGCATGTGGCTCAGCTACGCCAGGCAGAATTACACCACAGACACGCAGGGAAGGGTGGATGAAGAGGAGGGGCAGCACTGGATAGCAGAGAATCCACTTCCTGCTTGACACTTGAAAAGGAGGGACCTTCCCTGTATAAACAAGAGCCGTTTGGTTTCAGGTACCAAAGTCCCTGTCGGTGATCGCACAACAGTGAGTACATCAAGGCAGAGACTTGCACACAAGACAAACTGACGACTCAGCAAAATCAGCTGTATGTACATGCATGTGTACATGTTATGTGCATGTTGCTGTCTGGCCCTCCCTCTGGCTCTAAATCCTGAGGATTACACTCCCACTGAGAGCCAATTATGTGCTTTCGTCCTCACTCTGCCTCCTGCTCCAACTGGCTTTTCTCTGAGCACATGACCAAGGAAGCTCTTCTCCCTCTGTATCCTGGTGGTCTGAAACTAGCTTCTACTGTTAAGCATCAAGGAGAATGACTGCACATGTACTGGTTGTTTAGGACCGGAGTCCTCATTAACATGTGTGTTAATGTAAAATATCTGCTTTTTCACTCAAAACGCAACACTACTTCTAGATGATCACGACACTGTCATCATCTTTTCTGTTTAACACGACCCTCGCCTGTCTTTCTGTCTTTCTGAAAAATAAATCACAAGTCACAGATATAAAAAAATCAATTTAAAACCACATAACCACACAAAAGTGTCCAAACAGTTAAACTCTTTCTCTGTGCTCCTGTGCCTCAAGTGTCTTTTAGCCATTTTTTTCCCACCAAGCAGTTCGATTCAGTTCAATTCAGGTCATTACACATTAGAACAGTTATTTTTGTGTTTCCCTCTGTTGAGGTACCTATCACACTGATCTGATACTAAAAGGTGGAGTTAAAACATGGCAGACGACCGACTGGTCAATCAGAGCAATCAGAGTTGTTTTGTCTGATGTAGGATTTCCCAACTCTCAGTTTTTTTTTGTCTTGCTGCCTGCAGCCTCGTACAAAGCTTGTCTCTTTGTTGTAATTGTAATGTGTATCTGCATAGTGAGGGTGCATAACCACACAAAATTGTGGTGAAGTGAAACTCTTTCTCTCATATCTACGAGCCACCATCTAGACCCTGAAAGAAAATCTCACCCAGGAGGAATGCAAATGGTACCATATTATGTCAATGGCACTATCAAGCTCATAAAATCATATAATAAAGTACAGGTAGTACATTTGTACTAGCTGTAGGACAAAGTAATAATAGCAATACCAAATCATGCTACTACCAAATACTACTTTACCAACAGATAATCATGTCATATTCATGTACAATTGAAAAATAAAACAAAAGTTGAGCTATAATCAACTGTACAAATATATAGTATCCATTTCAAAATGTAGACTATACATATATAGACATAGTGAATTGCCTGAGAGGGAGATTTACACACTAGAACAAGAGGCCATACAAGCACCATTTTTCACTCACCTCTTCAGAACTGCTTTTAATGTGTGACAAATGCCCTCTTATGTACTTTTAGTATGTTATTTTTTTTACTGTTTTGTTTTTATTTACTTGTTATTTTCTACTGTCTTTTTAGCCTATGTAAAGTGTCTTTGAGTCTCTTGAAAACCACTATAACAAATTAAAAAAATAAAATGTATTATTAGAGAGAAGTAAAGTCACTGTGGGGGGTACCTAAATGTAGGAGGGCCAGATATAGAGCTACAATGATTGATTAATTGATTGATAGTAAATGTATTGCCATCTATTTTACACATTATATACACTATACATTTATTTGCACAAAGAATCGACAGATTAATCTATCATGAAAATAACCATTAGCTGCAGCCCCAGCGAGATATTAACAGAACCATCAACTTTCCATTACAATTTTCTATCACATCAACCGATTGTCTCATTCAAATTTGAAATTCAAATCTTGGGAAATAGCTGCAGGGCAGAGTTTGTTTTTGTGTTTGCTTGGAATTTCCAACTTTTAAGACAATTCTAGCAGGCCATATGATTTAAACACCAGTTAATTTAGTGTTCAGAGTGCAGCGAGAGCACTACAAAACAGTAATTAACAACCCACTGTTTCAATATACAGCTGCAGAGTTACTAAGGTTATATAATAAAGCGTGCCTTTAGGTTACATTCTTAGACAAAATTTTAAAAAACTTCAATGTGGCATGGCTTCATGTGCATGCAATCGAATCATGCAACTTAAACTAACATACCAGAAGATAATGGGTTAGGATTCATTCATGATATCACTGACCGAGTGCCTGGGGCGAGGCAGGGTGTGTGTGAGAGAAAGAAAACAGACTCGTCTGTCTGCGTAGCCTACAGCCACACACAAATCATTAATACACCTGGCATCTCATGAACAGAGTTCTTTATTTTACCAAACCCACCAATCCCTATCTGGACAGCACAGAATTAAAGTGTGCATCTAAAACCAAATGTTTAAAAACGAGTAATCGTTCAGATCCCAGCCTGTCTTAGAGGCTGTAAACATAAAAAACATAAACACAGGCTGTATGTTTAATTAGTTTACAAACTCCGTTTAGTTGTTCTTGGTATCCAAACTGATCCCAGTGCCGCCTCTCCCAGGCGGCTCCCATGGCCCACATCAGTGATAAAAATAGAGACGTGAAGAAGACGCAGATGAAGAGACAGACTTACAGTACTGAAAGAGAATACACTTCTATCCTGACATTCAGCTTCCTGGAATCTCTCCTTACATAACACTAAGCTTTGATACTCTTCCCACACTCAGTGGGCACAGCCGGCTTTCTTACAACGCACAACTACACAAAGCATTGCACCAGAGAGATTCTACATTTTAGTGGCTTATGTTTTTTTATTTTTTTATTTAGTACATTATTATGCAGAGCAACATGCTATGAGTATGCAGGATGGGGTTCAAGGTTGGTAGGAATCTGAGGATAATGATACAACACCATCATAATACATGACCCACAAGAAATAGCCACATACTGAGATCCAGGTTGACTTCATAACGGACTATAAGATAAAAAGCTGTAAAACATTCAGTCTATTATGATTGTCTCTTTTCTTAGTCTTCTATGATACTGAACTGAATAACTTAAAAGTTTAGGACTGTTGGTCAGACAAAACAAGCAATTTCAAATTAGAAAATAACATGCAGATAAATAATTAAAAGTTCAGTAAGAATTTACTGAATCAGGTTTGCTCTTCAAACAAGTATGAAATCCCATTTATGCCAACTATTTGAATATGATTTATGTCTTGCTTAAGAAAATTAACATTACTTCAAGGTGCACATGCACAGTTGACATGGGATCAGATCTTCCAGACAGACTCAATATGGGGCGATTGGTTCTCGGCTATTCACCCAGTTGTAAATTATCAGATGATGAACATGTTCACATCTTCGAGAAAGTATCTGCCCGTGGGGTGGAAACACCATCACTTAAGCGTCTGCTCTTTACCGGCTCGTCAGGATATCATACCCTGGAGACAACAAAACTAGATTTTTTTTACAGCAGCCTGGGGTTCAGAGTGCCTGTCAAAATGACAGAGGCAAAACCGGCTGGTCATCATTTCTTTCAGATCTATCCAGAGAGCACAAAAGACATATCAGTCCATGACAAAGAAAATGTAACTCTAGTAACATCACTTCTGGTGAGTCTACATCTCCTATACAATGTTTGGTTTGCTGCCACTAAGGGACTTGCCACCCACCCACCTTCTGCCTGCTTTTCATGATGTTTGGTATGCAAAAAAATGAGATCCCATTATCACACATGTGTACGTACAGAATGGACATCAGGTTTACATGCAAGATCTGGTTCTTTACCATCTACATAGCTAATAAAGTTTGAACTTGAACAGATCAAAAATGAAATATGGATTCAAAGAAACATTTTTGTTTGGTTTGCTGGAGCAAATATGTTTAAAGCATAACTTTTAGGGCTGTAACTAATTATTTCCTAGCTTGATCAAATACTTGTTTGGGAAATTAAATAAAAAAATAAAGAAATATATAAAATGACAATTATTAAATAAATAACGACAATGACGATGCTTATCAATTTTCAGAATAGTTTAAAGGTGCAAAAATATGGACGGAATTTGAATGTACCTCCAAAAATATAGGGGGCAGCATATCAGCAGAAAAACTGCCCTCACTAAACTGTCTGCTGTAAGTTAGCTATCTTGGGCTGTGTAATTATCTTCAGTTGTAGCTATAGCGACTGTTAGCTCAGTTAGTGGTGGGGTTAGTGGGTACAGCTCACTAAAGTCTGTCGAAATTGCGACCTTGCATCACAGGAAGAGTCACTGCGGGCAGCGGGGTTCAGCTCAACCGGTTTGCACAGCCTCCGACACTGGTAGAGGCCAGTTTGGCGACAGGGGATACAGTAAAGGTGATAAACAGCGGCTATTACGAGGGTTTTGTCTTGAGGAACGAGAGGACACAGCAGCCAGGTACAGGAAGAGAGAACATGCTGCAGAACAACAAGATAAAGTCAGACATCAGCAGAGAGCGAAAACAACATGTAGAGCGTCAATTGCATTCCGATGATTTAACAAGGCAGTTATAAGTAATAATATAAGTATTAGTTGATTCAGACTTTTTGCTAGACTTCCACAGAAAACAATAGATTGTGCAAAAAAGAAAAATCACCTTTCTAATATATACTAAATCTGCAGCTCTGGAATTAGTCAATTGAGCTCAATAGTAACACACTTGCAGCACAAAAAACCTTAACCAAAAGCACCAACTACCACTACATGCACCTTAGAGGTTATAGAAACCACATGGGTTGTAAATCTCAGCTTCAAAACCACAACTGTGGTTACAAAAGCCTCGTCAAATGCTTGCCAGGAACAGTCCGTCTCTCTCTCTCGAAAAAAAAAGGTTTTTACAAGACAAGAGGGTGTGTTGTTTCCAATGAAGCTACTACTCAAACTTGTTGGAAGACATTTGTTAGTTAGCTGCTAGTGTGTGCTTCTTAAGTGAGATTACTCAGATTCTTGTCCTACCTTGTAACAGATTAAAAAATTAAAACAACAAAAATGTATTGGCTGCCAAAGTCACAACATATCTTCACATTTTTAATTTTTCTACCAATGAGTCTGTAGCTGCCATCTTATATAATGAAAAGTTTTGGTTGGCTTTTCAATCCAATCACAACTGCATTAATTAAGTTCATCTCTTTCTTTTTAAAGATTCAGCACAGAATGTAATATATGGGAATAGTGCGAGCACAGGCAAAGCTGAGGCAACAAAATCTTCATAAATTAGATCACTGCTAAGAACAAATATTTGCTTGACTTGACTGAGACTTTGGATGCTCTATTTTGACTGAAGTAAACTTCATTTTATCACCCATTCCCAGCTCTTTATTTAAATCTCCTCCCTACAACACTGAGGGACCATACTGTGCTTATTGAAATTACACTGCTCTAATTTTTCCCTGAGCTTCAGCTTTGAGAGCCTCTGGAAATCCATGGGGGAAAATACCAAAATCAGAGCAAAAAGGTGGCACACTCTGCCTTCCCATTTCCTCAAACAGCTGGAGTGGAGAGAGTCTTGCCCCTGAGGTGCTAAGGCCTATATTTACCAGATGCCAGAAACCGGGAAAAATTTCCAATCTGACCATCGCTGGGTGGGTAGAATTTAGATAGCACTGCGATTAGGATCATTTCAGTCCACCCTCATTTCCCTCCCACATACAGCACTTTCCTTGTGCCCCACTCACTCTCTGTGGTCTCTTTCGCTCTCCATGATACAGCTATACAGTGTGTAGTTTCATGCTGCTGTGGTTGCCACAGAGACCAATCTAAACAGCAGAGATACCGATCAGTAGCAGAGGCTGGACATGTACAGATGCTGCAACACACATAACAAGCATGGCTGATACAGAAACAGAAATGCTTCTGATGTCTAAAATAGCACATGTTTTAAACATGCAAGTAGTAGTTTTTTTAATTAGCCAGAGATCTTTCCATTGTAGTAACAACTTGAGAACAGTTTAAATGTCTGTGTTGTTGTGAGTCTAACCCTCAATAAGAATTGGACTCCAGCTGCTGTCATATTCTTGGCACTTGACCAGTGGTGCGTGAACTGAAATGAACTCGGACCAGATGTCAGAACAACTGTGACAGCAGCGAGAACAACCTCCCAACTGGCACTAGTTTCATTCTGTCTTGCAGAGCGTGACTCGCATATACAAATGTCACATGTCACAGCACCAAATGTATTTCATTTGCTCTCTCAGATTTATATTTAAGTTTTAAATTAATAATAAAATTTCAGCTTAAAGCTTGAAAGAAGAAAGTATTTTACACTTGTCAATTTGTATGTGTATTTTTGTCAGGAAAGGAAGTTGACAACTCTTATTATTCAACAATTAGTCAATTTGACATAAGTTATCTGCTGCTGCTGACAGACAGCCACATACAGCATTAAGCAAGTCAAATAACTGTCGCTTACTCCTGTCACAGTGCAGGCGTCACTTGTAGGTTAAAAAAAAACAACACTCCAACCAGAAGCCCAGCCCCACTGACCCACTTCCACCATCATAAAATATGAAGGTGTCTGTGCGAGTCAATACACAGCACAAACATCTGCTTTCAGTGGGGAGATGGGCACAGTCTCGCTGTTTTTCAAGAGGTGGAACAGCTCAATGCTGAACTACAGAGTATAAAGAACCCCTGTACCACCTCCAGTACATCTCTCCACCCTTTCTTCCAGTTGATAGAATACAGTTTTGTCTACATAGCTTCACAAAGAACATCCAAGTATTTTATTTTGCACTCTGTAAATTATTTATTTTAGATAAACCCTGAAAAAAAAATCAGCGTTAGCAAAATATGGACAACTACTTCAGAAATATTATCTGTTAGTAAACAAACATCTCAAGCATTTTCAAAGTTTTATATCTAAGGGAAAAACATTATTATTATAAAACGTTCTATTATGGGGAAAAAATGCTAGAATTATGCAATAAATATGTGAAATCTATGTCATCTTTCAGTGCACATTCAATAAAAACTTTTCTTCAACATGACACAGACATTGATCAAACAAGACCAAGATTCTTGCATTGTATCAACTTAAAACAGGCGATAAAGAGTGCTGGGTGATGCCTTGCAGTCTCACTGAAAACACTGAATCAGTCCAGTAAGAGAGAGTAAGAGAGTGAGAGTTTCGAAACCTCTCAATCCACTAATAAATACCTTGTTGGGTTATAAATCTATGAATAAAAGACTTTCCCCTCATTGTACTGACTGTATTAATTAAATTAACACAAGGTTGGTGATCCAGGTTGTAATCCCTCCCTGGTATGTGTGTGAGACAGAAACAGAACGTGATTGGCTGGTCTCCTCTCCCTCTTGGACCATTCAATGCCACAAAACTTGTCGCTGCTCTTTTGAGTTTTGACAACAGATGGGCCAACGGTTTCTGTCACCTGACCCCCGTCTGTCTCCGCACTGCAGACCACAGACATACAGAAATGCTCTATAGAGCACAATCAGGTGTTGGATTTTGGACTTTGAACAAGTAGAAAATACAATATTTACTGACTGGATGTTCTGCTGTTTACTTAGAATATAGGCTGAGACAATGTAACTGCCTTAGGTTAGCTAAATTTCATCAAGTCTATTATTTCTCAGGAGAGCTGAGAATCATTAGCTGCTCAGCTGCAGCACACACACAGGCTAATAAAAAACTCAGGTCTCTTGACTAGCTGGTCAAGAAGCATAAACTATTAGTCTAATCCTGGGATCAGGGCCATGGTTGTGACTGTACGGGTCATTAATAGCTTCTCAGCTGACCGCATTCAAAGGAAAACGATAAGCTTGTTCCAGTCTTACAGTCTACCTGGCAGATTCCAGCGGGGTGTCAAACAAGCTTTTGTGCATTCATCTAACTTTGCCTCAGTCCACAGTGTGACTCATAAGACTAGTTACCAAGACTGGATTTCACACATGTACTTTGTGTGCCAAAAGCTGAACTGAAATCATGAGCATGTTGAGGGTTTGTCTGCCCATTGTTTTAACATTTATGTCGTGAGACAACAGCATACACGATATTCTACATCCTAACATTAAAACAAGGAACAGGCAAATTCCCTCTGTGTGCCAAAGCCATACTCACAACCTATAAAACTATAAGAGCTGCTGACATATTAAATATAGAATGTAACTAATACAAATGTCACAAAACGTGACATATAATTAGTAAAGAGACTGTGGCCTGAACTTGTTTGGCTGGATGAGAAAGTTTAAAGTAATGTAGGCCTGCTGACTGCAAGTTTCAGTGTGCTGTGCTGCATTTCGAAACATGGCTGTAAAGCAAATGAGAGGTCTTTGTTCAAACACAATTTTTTTGAAGATATTTTCATACTCTCACTTAAATGATGGCTGGCCTCTGCTCATGCAATCATTCTTCCTTTCACTAATTTCAGAAAGTGAGTTAAGCACAGGGCAAGGTGATATTTCTTTTCCTGAACTTCACACCCAAAAGCCTTTCTCTCTTCTGAGACCTTGCCTACATCAACGGTGATGGCACTAAAGACAGACACATTCTGCCACATGCACAGACCTTCTTGATGAAGTGTCGACCACACCTACTGTATGATCTGTGATGAGGAGCTCAAGAAACTATGCATGGATAAGGAGCACGATGGGAGTGGTTGGTATTACAGGAATGGCTTGTGCTGTGTACATCTAAAACTGACCGTGCTTGACTTTAACTTCACAAAAGCTGAAAAAAGGCTGAAGATGGCACCATGATACAATATGGTAATGGGGATGAACAGAGAAATCTAGGCTACATACAGAAAGGTTTTTACCCTGTGCAAGCCTCCTCAATTCCCCACCAAAAACACAAACGCACACACCAACTGAATCATGAGGCTGAGTCATCATCAAACCACAGGATTTTTTAAAGAGTAACTGACTTAGAAAAGCTCAAAGTTAAAAAAACAAACAATGTAATCAAAAGTAAGCACATTTAGACATTTTGATGCATAGGAAATTTCCAATCTAACTGGGAAATAGGTCTCGACTATCCAACCAAACTGCATCCCATGAACAAAGTACAGTTGGCTCAATACTCTTAAGGTTTTGTCTTTTAACAGGACACAAAACAACCTAGAAACCTGTCATAATGAGTAAACTGGCTCAACAGTGATTACCATCAAGGTTGACAGCGCTCAATATTATACTCTACAAACTGAAAACAAGAGGAGCAAAAGGAATATGGAGTAGCTGGTTGACACTGCACTTTCCAAGCCTTAAAACTGATTAAAATGCAACAGCAGGTTCTCAAGGACAATTTGGCTTTATTGCGAGTTAAGTCACTGAGTTCCGTGGAATCACCTATGACAGGCAGGGTGTAGCTGAAATGCCAAAGGCCTGATTGTTTAGTGCTGCTGCCAGCCTATGGCAGTGCGGCACCAAGGTCTCACCTGAGAGAGTAGGTATAGCCGGTGTTCTCTGGAGCACACTGAGGCGGTGTATATGTGTGCAGTTGGGAAAAATCCATGGTCATTCTTCTTTGTTTAGACTGCAAGAGTCAGGATGCAAAGGACAGGACTCTTTAGCCAAAGCTGACATAGTGGAGGGGGATAACAAGCACAAATAACCTTCCATACACACTCAGAAAGACAGCATTAACCGCATTGTTCAGCCTGTCTCTTGCAGACAAAATTAGTCCTGCTAATGAGCTCAAGTTCTGCCACTGCACAAGTGTATTTTAGAAACAGAATCAGAACTCTATCCACATATTAAATAAATGAGAGCACTGGTAAATTCCCTGCCTCTTCCTAAATCAATTCTAGCACTATTCCCTGGGCTCTATCTGAGACAACACAACCACCAGTTACACTACGCTGTACAACAATGTCAGTAAGCCAAGCACAGGCAGGCCTTAATGAGAGCTGCTGGACATTCCTTTTCACCAAGGAACACAACAATGCTACTGTCAGTGGACATGAGTTGGCCGACCTCTTCCTGCATGTTGGCTCTGGCTTGTTGTTGACGGAGGCTACGGACACCACTGAAGCTGTAATGAATGACTTGTCTCTTCTCTTCTGTTCAGCAAAACGGTGGCAATGGGCAGGAAATGGCCGTCAGAGACAGACAGGGAGAATGACGATCCTCTCTTCCGTTGTATTAAGCAGACTCCTCACCAGGACAGCTACTCCTACAGTGACTTCGTGGGTAAGCTCCACACACGGTATTATGAAAGCAAGTAAAACAGCAAGGGGTGGGGCTGAGTTTTCGGCAATGGGTGGGAAACAACTGGTCTGAGGGTTGAGCTTCCCATAGTGAAACCTGCATACTGTAAACAGGCTGTGCAAATACTTTTACCATGATAATATACTACACCATACAGCTGCCAGGTTATTAGGTACACATAACTAAATTTAATGCAGTCTAATGCAACAGTTCTGCAATAAATGCTACCTTCATAAAGGTTTTTATTGAAACTGCTTTATAGGTGAGACATCTGAAATGTGACAAGGAGTCCTAACGAATTAGATGCTGATTTATGCATAAGGGGTCCCCCACCAAAGAGGTTGAGAAACACTGGGCTAAATTACAAACACCTCTTTGTATAATGCAATAAAAATCAACCACACAACAAACTATATCCTCTAAAACTAATGTTGAATCAACACTTCTCTAAAGCCGTTTCAACAAAAACTGAACATTATCACCTTCATTATGGTAGGATTTCTTGCAAGACAGTTGCATTAAGACAGCAGCAGTTTTAGATATCTGTAACTAATAAACTGGCAACTGATTAACCATGCAGCAATCACGTCCTCACCTCTTGAGCAAGAAGGGGAACTTCTACTCCAACCTCTACTCATCTATTCAATTAAACAGGAGACGTGATGTCAAGCCATAGCTGCAAATAAAACAGATGGCTTTCCCTAAAATCCACCACCAAAATCTCAACACAATCTTAATCATGTTTCAAATCTGCATCCAAGTCTCTCAAGCTGAAAAGAGGGATAAGCGGAAACAAATATCCAAAAGCTAAGGGGCCTACTTTAATTCAGCCAGGATTAGGTTTTCAAATACCAAACATTCATCCACCATGCAAAAACTACTGCAGAATGAGCTGAAGGGAGAGCATGGTGTACCGCTCTTGACCACAGGCGTTTTTAATAAAGAGCTATGTTCTGCAGTTTTTTTTTAAATCTTTGTCTGTGACTGAATCTATTCAGATATGATATGGCATTTATACCTTGAGCTCATAATTCAAGCGACAGGTTCAACAATAACAGACCATGCAGGCTTACCAAAAACACACACCCACAGTCTAAACATGCTACACAGTGACACATTTCCCACAGTACTGTATTTCTCCTCACAGGTTTGTTTTGCTGACTCCTTTACGCAAACCACCTGCGACGAAGAGGGCAAACTGAGTCCTGTCGCTAGTCCACCTGCTGTCATAACAGTATTCAGAGTAGTGTCGTTTAAAATATACTTCGTTTAATAATAACTGCAGATAACGTCCAGCCAAATGACATATAAGCCCAGTCACATTCTCACATTGCCGAGTACTAAATTTAGACGCCATGTATTTAGACAACGCCGTCACTTGGGAAAGCACTGACTTACAGGCTTGTTACGACGCGCTTTCCCATTTCTTATCATACATGTTCATTTAACGAAGGAACTCTGTGTCCACGATTAATGATGAATAACATATTTAACAATAGTAATGTCGCAGATGTGTCAAAATCACCCTAGAAAATAAGGCCTGTGACTGCGTTAGATGTGGGTAAAGGAGCTCAGCAAGGACAAAATAAATCTAGAACAAACCAAATGGCGCATTCACAACAGAAATTTGCAGCTACATTTAACGCATGTAATGTTATTTAAAGTAAGTTAGCATGACAACTTGCCCGCGTGGTTAGAGTCCATGTATGTTTTTATTCTAAGAGCGTAATCCAAAGGGAAAAGATCCTCATATTACTATCACGGAAAATGCGCAAACTTCCGCCAGAATCCCGACGCACGGAAACCCAAAGGTTGTTTATTACTGCAGACCAGCAGATCCCCAACGTAATTTTTCTAGTAAAAAAAAGAGACAAAATAAAAGTTTGCAAGTAGCCTCTGAGTGTTATGCTAGAGCACAACAACAGGATTTCCAAAATGGCTTCCCGGTCGTAACAAAGCCAGAAGGATCGCTGCCGAGCTGATCCTCCCACTCCCAGGCTCTCCATTGTCGGCCGGGGCGCACACTTTAAATCTATTGGAGGAGAGCAGCACTAGTGCAACGGCATGCCCCTGACTGGAGCTCCGTGCATTGAGAGGGATCACTATTGTTTATGTTGACATTGAACCCCTGGAGGTTGATCTCAACTGAAATTCAAGGTCCCCGTATCACATCTGTCACCAAAACAGCCTTAAACACATTTCTGACAACATGGATGATATATAAGATACAATTCTCGCAAAAAACACCCACAAAAGATTTTGTCTTTTTTAAATTCTTAAGTTTTGGCTCTGAATTATCATGTATACAAGTCATTGTTATATTCTGTCATATTTACATATTAACTTTTTAATCACTGCAGGGACATACCACTTGTAAAATCCAGAGGTCATGACTCATGAATTCCCCCCATAACAATTCTAACCCCGCAAAAGTTTGTGACCAGAACCCAAAAGGCAAGTCTGTAGATATTTTTAATAGTCATTCGAATTTTTCATATTTTAATAACTGTTGTGTCTGACTAAACTTACTAAGGTAGGAGTTGTGCAAAGCTGGTAATTTGCATGAATTCATCATGTACCAAGCCCCTAAAGGCCCCAATTTCTTTTCTTATCTTGCCGCAGACAATAGTAACGTGTGTGTTTTTTATTTTTATATATATATATATATTTCAGGACCTTGGGGGCTCCATAACACTCTGAAATAGTGAGTGCTTTTGCATTGTTAAAATGTACTTTTAGCCAAGTAGTCTTTCAAATGCAGGTATTTGCTTGGAGTAAGGGCATTGCTGATTTTATTGCTACAGAGTACTTCTTCCACCGCTAGAAAAAACACCGTCAGAGTTGTCACTATCAATCATATTTAAAAAAGAAAAGAAAAGAAAAACAGTATTGTATGGGTTGGCAAGAGGCTGGCATAACATTATGGTTTAAAACTAGAGGTAGACCGGCTCTGATAGTGGCTGATGGATGCGCAGCCTCACCACTCAACTTCTTAACTGGAATTCCTGACTTTGAGGGAAAATAAATAAGCAAAATAGCTCCAAAGATTTCATGTTAAGTGATCCAGATGTATTTATTTATTTAAGTATTTATTACTTTGACTTAGATGTTCAATTCAACAGTTATGCAGGTTCTAATAAAGTCAAAGATTTTTCATTTCCGGCAGTCAATTTTTTTTTTTTTTTACAAGGGTGGGGTGGATAATATCAGGATCAATTGGCTATTGGCTTTTTCCTGCTACAAACTGTTGTCGTATCAACATTTGAAAATCCCCTATTGGTTGAGCTATTTGAAACACACCTTCAACTGGATGTTTCGGGTTTAAAGTCAAACAACATGCAAGGCAATGAATCTTGGCAGCAGATCAGATGAAGCAGGAAATGCTCCACAGAGATATGTAAAATATATATACCTAAATCTGAATCCTACATGAACTGACAATAGCACACAGTTGAAGTCATTGGCGAAGCGCCATCTGCTGGATAACAGCCTGTACACTTAATTTAGATGGACTTTGGAATCCAATCTCACTGTGACCTTTAAACTCACCTGAAGGCAGAATGCCAAAGTGTAAACAATTGGATTGTTCACACCTCACATCTCAGACCTCAGTCAAAACTCATGCAGGTGCTTTTTAGATGAGCAATACACAACTGTGTAAGAAGTTTGCAGAACCTTCACTTAAGTAAAATCATAATATCATGAGCAAAATGGCTCCTAACTAACATATTATAGTTTGTTAATATGGCTTTATCAATAAATAAACAGAATTCTAGCTGGTCAAACTGAGGCTAGTTCTAACATATTTACATATAGTTAGGTTGTTAAATCCAGTGGTGAGGAGTTGGGCCCTCCAATAGGTCACAAGATAAATGTCAGGGGTTGTAATTTTGGAGACTTTTTCAAATGTTGGTTTTTTTTGTGTGAAATACTGAGTAACTTTACCTGGCTGGGTCTCAAACAGTTATTTAACTGAAACCATTTGAGGTGTTTTGAGGGGAAATTAGTGGAACTGCTACCAACTCTTAAGACATCTGAAATGAGACCAGGGGCCCCAACAAGAGGGGTCACAGCCAAAAATGTTGTAAACCAGCAGTTTAATCTTTATCAATTTAATGCATTTTAAAGCTTTTTTATTTAACCTTTATTTTACCAGGAAATATTCCCATTGAGATTCAAAATCTCTTTTACAAGGGAGTCCTGGCCAA
>JBBPCS010000672.1:6021386-6045716 GCA_037974645.1 Hollardia meadi
CCCCCCCCCCCCCCCCCCCTCGCTGGTGGTCCCAGGATCAGCACATTGGACAGCACATTGGTAGAGAATCTAATAAAGTAGACCCACCTGAGCTGAAGTGGAAAGCAGAAGAATGCTGCTGACTGGAAGCTTATGTTTTGTAGCCTGGAAATGTCATCACAGCTGAAGAAAAAAAGAAAAAGGAATCACTGTGTGTTAATTTATTGAAACAGACAGGGACATATAGATTCAACGTACTGGAATTGCAAAGGTGAAACTATAAACATAGATGAATTAAAGCAATGTTTCTTTATTTGTTTGTTTTAGAAAATAGATCACTATGTATTGTTACCCACACACTGCTTAGATAATGATAATCCCAAAGCTGAAATACCACCCGGGCAAAGCAGGCAACTTCCCAGTGGCTCCAGATTCCCAGGGGGGACCAGCCGAGCTGGGCCTGAGGCGTTTTTGTGTCAATTATAGTGTCATAGGAAGTTTGGAATTTGCACTCAAGCACAATATCAACTGGCATAAGGGCCGTATGATCTCCCTGCTTTGTTGAGGCCCTGTCTAAGACAAATATTTCATTTTAGGATGTGCATACAGAAAATTTATTTAATCAGATTCCCACACAGCAAATTGACCCATGTAAAATTACAAAATAGGAAAATTACAAAAATGCACAGAGAGTAGGAAGAACAGGAAGTAAATAGGGACCCAGCAGCATGTTTTGCCCTGTGAACTGCATGACATGTAGATTAACTCTTTGATGAACAACAGGTTGTGAAATCTGTCACAAATGAGATCATTTCAGATGTGAACGGCGAGATAAACAAAGATATCGTTCCATTTTTCTCCCAGTTTCACCTTTCACTCTCCTCTAGTGTCGTGTGCCTCTTTCCCGCCACGAGTCAAAAAAACAAAAACAAAAAAAACTGTATAAAACATTCTACAATCTATTTCTCGGTGCGTGAATGAGACTGTTGACTATGAATCTCAAGACAAGGCAACGTGAACAGGTCGCGTGGAGCGTATTGGAACGCGACCCACGTGCTGTTGCTAGGAGGCGCTGTTGGAGGCCGGAAGAGCTGAACGCGGTGATGATGGGCAACCCGAGATTGAGAGGAGAAACATAAGCTTCATTTCATAGCGACACTTTGCTGTTTCCCCGCGACATTTGTGCGTGTTTAACACTCGCCAACGGGAGAGGGGAAATATTACTTTGTCTCCATTGTGAAGGTAAGAAAGGCGCCAGTGTAAGGTTATCAACTGTCATTCTGCCAGGGCACATCTGTAAAACGTCTTTATGGCTTCGAAAGATGTCGTAAAATCGAGCATCTCTTAGATTATACTTTTAAAACTGCCGGTATCATGCTCGCCTGTAATAGCTGGATACCTCTGGATACCTCTGCTGCGCTGTCAGTGTAATTAATCACTGTGAGGTAGCCGCTGTAGCCTAATTAGGCGACTGAAGACGAATAGGTTACTGGCAGCATCGTAAGGACCACAGGTTAAAATAAAACCTAACCTAATTATGATTTTCAAAGAAGAGCGCGACAGTTTACCCACTTTTCATTGAAATTCTGTTTTAATTCTGTCCATACAGCAGCTGTAATACGCTTAGGCTAACGCCCTGTGTTAGACTACCTGTCTATGGTAGGTTCCATCCATTTGTTGACTCTCTCTTTTCAGAAAGAGAGACTGTATTGATTAGACACACGACTCCATTCGCATATTCTTGATACACGGAAATGGAAGTCAGTCACCAGCAAGGTCTGATAGAGAGGAATGACAGGAATGTGATGAGTGTGATAAAAAAAAAAAAATCACTGAGTGCAGACAGACCCTCTATTGTTGCAGGGTTTTTTTTTCCTGCTCGTCCACTTATGATCCCAGATGGTTTCCTCTAGTGATCCACACCCAGTGCAGTCTAAGCTGTCTCGTGGATGTCCACCTAATTTGCACACTCCGTTTAATTTGACAGCTGGGTGACGAGGCTACATGATGTGTGTGTGTCTCCCATTCAGAGTGTGGATGTGTGGGTGTCCGGAGATGGAAAGCTATGAGGAGTTCTGTCTGAGGAGTTTGGCCATACTGCAGGAAGGGGGCCAATTCAAGAAGAAGACTTGTGAGCCACTGTGGGCCCTGAAGGCTCGCTCTGTCATCCGCTTCCATGGAAGAGCTGTGCTTTCGCCTCTGGTAAGGAAGAAATAAACAGACATGAGAAATTATCCTAAGGGGCTAACACAAGCCATAGCTAATGGATGTTTTAAGAGGTTTGCATATGACTTGATATCCAGAGCAAGTATTATTTTTTTGCAATTTTTTAATGACAAAATGTTTGGTTGGTTTCCTTTGGAGAGTCTGTCACTGTCCTGCTGTTTGTATCTCTACTCCATAGTAACGGAAAGCATTGCTTACACTGTTCTGTTACAGAAACAATGAAAAGTATATTTCAGCCTTAAAACACAGACGCACACATAGATACATAATCATGTGGTTTAAATCAAATTAACTGTAACATTTAGGGTAAAACACATTTATTTTTGAGACCTAATACTGTTTATCTGAAACACGTGTGCTGACTTGTCCCAATTAGATCAGCAGTTGGCAGGGGAGAGAGACATGAGATAATTGATGACAAAGAGGCACACCGAGGCTGTTTGATGCTAGTCAGGAGAATCCATCTGCTAGTGACTGCTGACAAAATGAGTTTTCAAGAATAGCCACATGATGAGGAGGCCAGTGTGAGGCTGAAGATTGTTGAGGATTTCTCTGCCACTCAAACAAGTAAAGCTGACACAAACATACAGTGGAAGAGGAGTGCTTGTGTTATCAGTAATAACTGAAAAAAAATGATATGAGTTCTTGACTAATCTTTTCTCATGTGTTATTGCTTGTCTGTTCAAGTGGACAGCTGCATGAAGCGTAGCCTAAAAGGTACAAGTTTTGAATTAGCATTTTAAAAAGTAGTGTGCGTCTTCTTTTTCCAGTTGAGTGCAGAGCAGCACAGTGAGATGGGTGACCACAGGCGGAGGGCGGTCCAGCTGGAGCTGAACAGGCAGAACCAGCAGAGGAACAACCTTTTGGCCCGGGTTCAGGACATACTGGGACAAGCTCAGGTCAGTAGCACAGTATGGTCCTGGTCACAGGCCTGGGTGTGGAGGAATACAAGATGTTTTGTGAAGTGATATTGTGCAGGCTTGCAGAGTGCAGTTAATAAGTGAAATTAAATAGCAAAATCAGACAAGTAGGCAATATGCCCCTTCGAAATGCTTATGAAAGTTATACACCATACATTTTTACTAATATCTGCCCGGAAAAGAAAGCATTAAGCCTCTTTATTTGCATCTTTTCATAAACATAAATCATCTAAAATTCTAAAATATGCCCAAATGTGAAATAGGTCTGTGTGTCAGCCCCACAATACAGGAAAAAAACTGAATTACAGTCTGTCCCAGAATCTCTTGTGACATATGCAGACTTGAATACAGGTTGTCTGACTGTCTCCGGTAGGCTGTGCTATATTTACTTGATGGTGGCCCTTTTTTTGTCAACTCAACATCCAAAGCATATTTTCCACTTCCAAATCAGCTCTAGTTATGCAATTTCTGCTCTTTGAATAAACATGTTTAGCCAGTTATCATCGTTGTTACTACTGCCTCTCCTCTGTGATGTGTTTGTACCACAACCAAAAGGATGCATAGTATATGTATTTTTACTGAGAACCCAACAATCAACAATCACGATTGAGCTATTTATTCAGGGGTCTGGATAAATAGCTGTTGTCGCTACAAGAGTCTCAGGTAATGATAGGTGTGGAAATAACATGTAATCAATAAGCATTCAGTGTCTCTAATTAATCTAACGCCTCGTTTCCACCAAGCAGTCCAGATCAGTTCAGTTCAGGTCGTCACGCATTAGAACGGTTATTTTTGCGTTTCCATTACCAAAAGTTGTGGATGGTACCAAAAGAACCGTTCCGTACCATCCTGTTTTTTCGTCACTCCTCTGTTACCTGGTACCTAACACATTCATTCGATCCTAAAAGGTGTGAGAAAACATGGCACACCCCTGATTGGTCAGTTAAGCAACCAGAGACATCTCATCGTCTGCACTCTGATGTCGGATTTCCCAACTCTCTGACAGTAATGAAGCCTATAGTAGGCTATAGACAGCGTGTTAGCTAATAAATGCTGCAGCCTCTTGCGACCAAGGAAAGTCTCTCCAGGTTTGCTTAGATTTTTCATGTTGAAAGTGATAAGGCTAGGGCCAGATTAGGATTGGGTTTAGGTTCACAAATTATATAATTCTAAAGTCTAAATTTGGATAACATATTTGACAAGTGAATTTTTTGATAATGGGTCATCAGTACTTTTTCTTACTCTTAATTACTCAGTAATTATCTCTGCACAGGCACATAAAGCACCAAGTGAAGAGGTTGACATGCTACCAGTTTCTAAATCTGTGCCAGTCAGTGGCTACACCTTGGTCACTGACTCTCCTGGACTTCCCAGAGACCCTGGATGTGGGCTTCAGACAAATGATCAGCCTGCTTCGCCATCCTCTGAGACCCCCATTCTCAATGGTTACAAGGCAGTGGACGAAGTGAAGGTGGAGAGTGAAGAGAGGAGTGATGAGGAAGAGGAGGAAGATGACATTAGTTTAGACAGCCTCCTTAAGAGATCAAGGGAGTATGTGAAGAGAGAGCAGAGTCAGCAGGAGTCAAAAGTTGTCCACATAGTCACCAGGACTCCCCCACCTCAGACTGCCTCTGACCAGGAGAATAAGGGCTGCAGTCCAATGGGGGACAACAGCGTTGAATTTGGATTCAGTCTGCATCATAGCCCTATTGGCCTGCCTCAGACCCCACTCCAGCATCAAACTCTGTATGACTCCAGTCACCAACAGTCTGCCTGCCCCTCGCCTAGTCTACCTGACCGTTATGCTCATCTCCCCTGTCCAGAGTCCAGCATTAGTCCCTGTCCACAGAGACGCAGACCACGCCCAGTTTCTACAGGGAACATTCATATTTCGTTTCCCATTGGCCCAGCAGACCTTATCCCGCGAAACCCAGGAAGGTCAGGGGAAGGTGCTGGCCTGGCAGAATCTCTCTCAGGGGCCACAAAGTCATCCGATCCGTGGGGCTCAGCGGGGAGTGAAGGTGCAGGTGATGTTAGCTGGAGTGGCAATCGTCGATCCAGCCACTGTGGTACTAGTCCAATGCAGGAGACCCGTAGTCCTCTTAGTGCCTCAGGGTCTAGCCCGAAGGGACACCATGACTATCTGGCTGCAGGGTTTCGCCGGCGCTGCCACACACTGGACAGCCAGCTGCATAACTACCACTCCGGAGCTGAGCACATAGACCGCAGCCAGGAAAGGGTTCCTCGCTTCATGGCAGGAGTTACATGGATCCCTCCAAGTCGGCACACCCCTGTTGCCCCCTTAAACCAGTCATATGAGGTACATAATCCTTCACCGTCTCTGCTGAGGCCTCGCATGACTCCTGACTTGGCTCAGGTCACGCTCGGGATGGAGCCTGACAACCCTCAGGGGACAAACAATGGAAGGATCACACCAACTGTCTTCAGAAACGCAGCTGAGGCACAGGCCAGCAAGACAGGTGAGTTTCTCTTGAACAGTTTCTGTAATGCACACTGTATTCACTAAAATCCACAGAGTTCAATTGGGTAATATCCATTAAGATAACTGTTTCTCCTACTGCTGCAGCTTTTAGGTTAAATATTGTATGATAGAGAGGCAGAGAAGTGAATGGAAAGGATCAAACCGTTTAAAAGGTTAAAGATAAATGATTTTATGTGTATTTATTTGTGCACAGAGGAGACCCAGAGGCGAGCACAGGCTCTGGAGGACATACAAAGGCATCTGGAGGAAGAGCATGCCTTGCAGATGTCTCTGCTCCTGGCTGAGCAGGAGAAAGAGCAACAGCGCCTCTGTCTGGTAAGCGTATGGAATCACACAATATCTATTCTAAATAGAAGTAGATAGCAACAATGTATTTTTTGAATTTTATTTATTTATTTACAAACTGCCAAGAAGCAACAAAAAACGACTAAATTAATTTTGTTGTTTAGTCTAAATGCAGAAGTGTGAATTTATTTTCTTTTACTTAAGGTTAAAGTACTCGAGTGTGTGCGTTTATGTGCGTTTACTGCATGTGTTTAGGAGTTCGAGGAGACAGAGAGAAGGCTGAAGGAGCAGGGTTGTGTGCGGCAACTGAGTGGGGATGCTTGTGGGTGGACTTGTAGGTCTGTGAGTGACAGCGGTCCCGTTGTGAGCCCTTCCTGCCCAGGACTAAGCCCTGCCCGCACACCATCTGAGCGATCACCTGGGCACAGTAAAGGTACCACTTCACCATGCTCACTTATTACCGTGTTGTACTTTGTAAGTTTTTGGAGTTTTATTCTTTGCTTTTTCTGAACACCTAAAACATGATACTGGAGTTTTCGGTCCATATTCTAAGCTAAATTTGTATTTACTACTGTACAGGACAGTAATATTTGGGCACCTCTTCATTAATCATTTAAACAAGATAAATTTGCACCATCATTTACTGCTTCCTCATACGCAGACTGCTCAAAACAAAGAAGGTCCAACACCGAAATTGAAAGAATCTGTTTTTTTCTCTAGGTTTTCCCAGTCCTGTAAATTCCAGAGTGTCCTCTCCCTCAGTCCAACCTCCCGTCTATCTGTGGGGGCCCTCAAGGGTAGTTAGTAAACCTCGAGCGAGGCTAAGTCTGGTGCGTATGGAACAAGAGGGTGTGTGTGACTATGTGTGTGTATGCAGTAGATGGGCCTTTATGTCTCAAACCTTCTCATCTTCACATTACCATCTTCTGGTGTCCTGTGTTGTGTTCTCCAGGTTCTGACAGCAGAGCAGCAGAGAGCGTTCTGTCGAATTGGCGCCATCATTCGCGGTTTTCTCACACGCAGACTGCTGAAAATAGAGAAGGTTAAACACCTGCGTCAGACCATCCTGGTGAGATTACACTCACATACACACAATAAAAATGTGTACACCCAGCCGAAAACACCGATGTGAGCGTAATGAGAGTTATTTATTGAATCAGTTGTCATGTTCATGACCTTGGAAGAAGACTGTATGAATGTGTGTATGTATGTGTGTTTAGGATACACAGGAGTTCATCTGTTCATTCCACACTGAAGCTCCACAGAACAGAGGCACCTACACAGCACAAGATCACTCCCTGCAGGAGAGAGTTAGAGCCCAGGTATGAATGTGTAGTTAGTGTCTATAAACAGCAGAGGTCCTTCTTTCCTTGTGTTTATGTGTGCATCTTTTGTCCCTCAGCTACGTGCAGCCCTTTATGACATCCATGACATCTTCTTCGAAATGCCTCTGGGGGATCGATTAGCATTGCTGCAGCAGGACAGGGAGCTCCGAGCAGAGCGGAAGCTACGAGACATGGTAACCTGAAAATACAGGCCAGTAATCAATCACGTTGCCATATTTAGTGACAAAAAGGTGACGTGTTGCTCTTCTTTTAATGGAAGACCTGAGAGGAAAGTTCAGACATGTTTTCACTCTTTTGGCTCTCAATACAAACTTAAGTTGACTTTGTGCTCTTGCTTGGTGAGCACTGAAGCAGGTTCATGTTTAAGGGGTTTACGTTGTAGCTTGCCAACCATGCCGGACAATTAGTGTAATGTTTACCAAGGTATAAATCAAGACATTCATGGCTCGTCATCATTTATACATGATTTGTTGTAATGGTTTCTGCCAGCATAGATACATCAGTTAAGATTAATTATAATTGGTCTACCTGTTAATAACTGGTGTCAAAAATCAAAACCAACAAGTATTTACTAAGTGACTTACAGAAAAGCTTATAACGCCAGTCTTATAACATGCTTTATCTTATGCTGCTATCAGCATCTCTATCATAAACTTTATTCTTTACTGACTGTGTCAAACCTGCAGGAAAAAGCCAAGGGCCCCAAGGAGAGAGTGATTCTCTCTGCTGCCACACAGAGGTCTCTGGACAGGAAAAAGCGGTAAGTTGGGAAAGAGGAACACAGCCTTACTGGTTTTAGATGTTAATGTTTTCAATGCTGACATACAACAGTGTTTTTATTGTATGTATTTGATGCTCCTTCAGAGTATGTGAATCCCCAGCACAGGCTAGGAAGATGCAGCAGAAGCCAAAGAGCCCAACTACAAGCAGGTGCCAAAAACAGCAGTGGGAATTTGACACCTTTATTTGATTTAGTGCTTTATATTGTCTGGTTTCATGTATTTTCTTGTTTTTATTGTCCCTATAAAATCAGCTCGCTACATGCATTCCCTTTGTTTTTCATTTCTCAGAGTCCTGAAGTCAAACCAAGCCCAAATTCCTTCCATCCCAGGCCAACTAAACCGCCAGGGGTGCGTTTTTACTTCTACTTGTTTCAGAATACTTAGCATTTGGCCCCTTATCTTACAATTGCAATGTGTTTTGTCTTGTTATCATAAAACACACAAACTGCCATATGCAGTTTATTTGGAGAGACATTTCTTATTCCACTACTGAGAAAGTGTTGATTGGCTTGTTGGGTTCCTTCTGTCCTGATTAACGACGCCATGCTTAATGTGATGCATTTTACTTTTTACATTTCTTATGCTGTTTTAAATAATGAACTGTCATCCCAATATAATTTAGTCAACTCTTACTAAAGGCAACAGTGTACATGGATTTCAGCTCTAATCGATGTTAGCTGCAATGATTAGTCGATTAGTCAATCGAAAAGAAAAGAAAATTGGCAACTATTTTAATAATCAATAAATGTTTTTTCAAGCAAAAATGTGAAACATTTGCTGGTTCTAGCTTCTTAAATGTAAGGATTTGCTGCTTTTCTTTGTCATTCATGATAGTAAATGAAGAACCGTTAGGTTTTGGACTGTTGGTTAGACAAAAGGAGCAATTTAAAGGCGTCACTTTCAGCTCTGAGAATGAACATTTTTCACAGTGTCTTGACATTTTATAGACTAAACAATTAATCAGTGACAGCTCCAATCAATGTCTTTAAAGTCATCACATCAGTATGACAGTGACTGTTTTTGCTCTCAGGAGCTGGTACAGAAGAACCCCAGAGGAGAGAGTGAGGCGCTCCGACAGCCTGAAGAAGCAGCACTCTCTGGGTTAACAGGTGACTCAACATCCCCTGATGTGTGAACTTGAAGTTTTATTCTTCGAACACAAACCTTGCACCACTGAAACGCCATACAGCGCTGCTAATAATATGATTGTCTTTAATCTACCTTCTAAAATTCAAATGATTGTATTTACTACCACACTTTGGCTCATATACACTGTCACAATGCCATTGTTTTGGACTGTTGTAGCTTGCTAAAATAGTTTTTGTAGCAACAACTGATACAACAACTGTACACGAAATCACATGTAGCTTGATGTGAATTAATGACTAGGTAGGTACATTTTTAAAAATTTAAGTATCTGTACTCAAATGCAAGCAAGAAGGTCAGAGTTAGGAGACATTAGTCCAAATTTTTATTTGTGCCTAAGAACTATGCCTTTGCTCTCTGTATTATATTAGCATGCATGTATTTACCATTTGTGTTCATAAACATCTAGCGCTCATAGCTGTAAATTAATTTACAAACATTCATTTCTCGCTGACAGTCACATAACATATTGCCATATATTAAGTGTATTAAGTATTTAAGTGTGTATTATGAAGTTTTTTATTCAAGGGCTTTGAGTACCTATTTGTGCTTTATTTCTTTATGAAATGGTGCTGAGTTTATAGCACTCTGAGACATTTCAGTGTGTTCAACATTTGGCTCAACATTTGTGCCAAATGGGGGAAAAAAATCTAAATGTATTTGTTTACTGACAAACCCAAACATTACACGGGTGTGCTGTTACATTAATGTAGCTTCACATAACAGGAGATGCACAGCAGACACTCAGTGTGCAGTTTTCACTAGTAAAAAAGGATATGTGAACATCTTATCTCATTAACCACACATTAATAAATTGCCACACCCAGTCCTTCACGGCTGTAAAACATTGACTTTTTACTTCTGCATCAGTAGTATTCATTGTGTTGATGTTTGCTGACATTGCTATGCACTCTTTTAAAATATTTTAATTTAAAACATAAAATTGTCATGTTTTCTATGATCAGAATAAATTCTAAAAGTATTTGTCTTTTTCTCGACTCTGATTCATGATAAAATGGAAAGATATTAACAGTGAAACTGGCTTAACTCAACAAGCACGCAGGGGAGTAAATGACAGATAAAGCTCTCATGTTGCAGTGCTGTCTGAATTCATATAATTTAATCTTAGTTAGGCATTGTTAGAATTCTGGAAATATATTTCAGGTCATGTGGTTTCCAATAGGGATTCTTTTTATGATATTTTTTATTTCATTTTGACCTAGCCACATACATAGTGGAAAAGTAGATTATGCTGCAATTTTTTCAGAAATTTCCATGGATTGTTTTTTTGGCTAAAAAACTGCACCATAAATGGAATCCATTATAAATATGAACCTGCTGCCCAAGTAAAGAAGCAATCTAAAAGCATTTTTCTACCACATCCCAAGCACTGAGACTTTAATTACAATGTTGTATGTGCAACATTGTAATGTCAAGAACAATACTCACAGGAGGCACATTGTTACTGACCTAAACTATCTATATTACAGACATTGTATTTAAAATGCAAAAGACTGGCACACATCTTAAGTTCATATGGAGTAACATATTGGACAAGGCTTCTCATCAAATTAAAGTAAACAGAGTTTATCAGTAGTTCTTTCAATGTAGTAATAGTTACCTTTTTGTATTTTTGCATTGTTTTATAACATTAACTGCATCAAATGCACAAAGACAATGTCATTTAGAACAATATATGCCACATAATTCAATTGGAGATACAATCAAGATAAATTATGATAACAAAAAGACCCATAACTGGTTGATAAAATGTTTAAATTTCCATTTTTTCTAAGGCAGGTAGTCCTTAAAGTACCCAGAAAAATGGAACGCTGTCAATGCTTCTATGGTCAACATCAGTTGATCGAACAAATATTACTGTTACAAAGTACTCTTGATAATCTACACCCAATAACTGGTGGAATATTGTAGTTCCTGTATTGGCTGTTGAAGACTCTGTTGCTGTTATGAGGTTAACAGTGGCGTACAGAGCAATACGGCTGACATGCATGCTCCATCCAGTAAATGCCGTTTTGTTGTCAGAAGATGCTTTGAACTTATCTTGATGTCTAGTTTATATTTTGTATAGCCAGTTAGGTAAGAATGAAATAGTCCATTCAACTCCAATGCCATACTCACCAGTTAAACATAATGACACATCAAAGACAATGCCCAGTTTATGGCAAGGCAGGTTGCACCTACTGTATGTAGTTACAGATCACGATCATGTTTGAGTCAAAAAAAGGCAAAGATTTCCAACTTTGCTACTGCGAGCACTTTAGTGCTGCAGTGACTCTAATATCTCTCATGTGTGTTTGGTAGAGGCACAAGCCAACCGTTCTCATGTCCTTTAAGAAGAAGGCTTTAGGTAGATATGTCTTTTCAACTCTTTCAAAGATAGTCTTTGATGTATTGTTGGGATGTACTTTGCTGAACAATGTACCATGTTTGATGTCATATCGGTGGACCACAATGATTGGAATAGCCTGGCACAGACAGTTGGATGTGCAAACACAGTTTTCTTTAAAAAGTAAAATCAACTGTATTTCTCCACAGCAGCCATTCTTGAGTTTAACAACGCAGTCTGTTTTGTCTGACCCTGAGTGATAAACAGTGTGTCCGAAAAAGAAGCTGTCATAAGCTTCTATTGATTTGACAAGAACTGGTCGATTTAAAAGCTCTTCTATTGCTAGTTTAGTGGATCCTGTGAGATCCAGATGGTGTGATTTTCCAAGGGGTTTGTCAGAGCCACTGCCATCTTTTACTGTTGTGAGCTGAACTAACAACTCACCAAAATCAGATTTTTGGTTAAAAACTAAAGAACCAAGGTGTCTGGGTAAGTACTGCCACATGAGAAACCTCTGGTAAATGTGCAGAGGGTTGCTGTCATTAAGCAGAGTCCTTAAATATCCATTGTTTCTCTCAAAACTAAATGCTGATGTTGCCCAGAGAGGTCCCCAGTTCAGTACGCTTTCAGTTAAGTGGATTAACTGGTGGCAGTTGAAAGACACATTTTCTTCACCATAAAGTTCTTTCATGTCTTCTACAAAGCGTACCAAGGACTCACGGGCTAACTGAATGTCACATTGGGATATTGATTCTTGTAGCAGAATGTGAATACTAAATGACAAGTAAAAATAATGTTCCAGAAATGTAGGATGCAGAATACCTGGCAGGACACTGATAGCATAAAATAAAAGGAATGCTCGCCACTCCGATGCTTTCCAAGAGTCCCTACATGTCAGTGATCGCGGAGATGTTGTTATTTCTAATGGCGGCTTTAGACAGAGAAGACGGGAGTCCATTTGTAAAATCTGTTGACCTACATACCAAGGTTTGTTAGAGTTGACTGAGTCCAACCACAGAGACATAAGTTGTTTGGACACACCAAGTATAACTGAGTGCATGTACTCTGGCACAAATCCAAAAACAATATCAAACAAGGGAAGTCTGGAAAGCAAGGACAATCCTTTTACTCCATATTTTGGGGTTTCTGACCTTTCAGCCTGAGTTGCATTATCCCTAAACATTTCATTTGTCCTTGCTGCTTGTTTGTTTTCATCATATGGGTAAGACCTCATGTATCCACTGCCTTTTTCAACCATCATGCCAGGATGTAAACACCAATCACAGCCATATTCACCATTGAATTGTTTGCAATTCCGAAGGAGTGGCCTCGCCACGGCATCAGAGGAGCAAACCAAGGAGAAGACTTTTGATGAGTGAACTGTGCCATTGCTGTCCCTCCACTGAAATGGATTTTGGGCTAAATCATGACATTCATCTATGAAAGGCTTTAGAAATGTGTTCATCTTAGGTTTTTCTGGGCCAAGCCAAAGTCCTGCAACTATTACATTTTCCTTTCTTTGTGAGTAAGGAAGTTCATTAACAGTAAACTGAAGGGGCCAAATTGAGTATATGGCTGACTTATAAATTGGTACTTCATCACAATTCCATAACAGTGTAAGGTCATCTGCAGCCAATGTTCCTTGTTTAAGCAGATTCTGGTACATTTTCCCATCCATCACATCTTTAATGTCATTCCCATGGTTGACTGTTTTACGTAACAACTCAGTGCCATGACTCTTAAGGATGTCTTTCAGAAGGTCTTTCAACGATGCAGACAAAAAGAAGTGTCCACTTTCAGTACTGCTATTTTTGTTGAATATTGTGCCACAGTGCAAGCAATCAGCATTAGGATTTTTTCCCATGTAGTTTTTACAGTTTTGACAGTAAAACACAGTAGATAAGGCAGGAACCTTATCATAGAGATACTTAGATGCAAGAACCAGGTTAGGGCTGAGAAAATTCAGTAGAGCCATTAAATCACCAGAAGCCGCAAATAGTTGGTGACGCAGAATGAAGAGTATTACAGCAAGAAGGTCCGTACTCAAGTTGCTGTTGGACATTGGCTCCTCAGTCTGTGAAGACACAACAAATATTTTTATATGCATAACACAATGATTTTAAGAAATCTCATTGTTTAAAGATTGAGTGTGTAAGATTTTAGGGTCTTTTTTTCAGAAATAGAATAGAATATTCATAATTATGTTGTATAATCACCTGAAACTAAGCATTGTGTTTTTGGTTTCCTGAGAATGAGCTCTTCATATCTACAGATGTACTCCACCATGGAGTCAACCAGATTGCACCGCAATGTTTTTACCCACCATAGGTTCTCCTACATGCTTGCAAAGGGAGGGGTGAGGGGAGGGGTATTCAGTTGATTGCACTCTGCAACCTCACTGCTAGTTACGTCTAAATCTCAAGCATTGGACCTTTAAAGAAAGAAAAATCTGCCCCATTTTGTCCTTCCTGTTTTAATGTACTGTATTTCGTATGTCCATTGTAGCTGTTATTACACCTGCCCACGGACTACTGGTCTAAACGATGTATGTATGAATGAATGAATTAATGAATGAATGAATGAATGAATGAATGAATAAATAAATACAGTTGTAAATAAATAAGCTTATTTAACCTTCTTGTAGAGAATTAATTGATAAGATTGATGACACTCATGTCAGTTTCTAAACAAACTCTAGTTAGAGAGAGATGTGTGTGTGTGTGCGTTTGACTGTATAGTGTGTATTTTAAATTTCACTTTTTTCATTGTCACTTTACATTTTCAAATTATCATTTTACATTTTATATTTGCTTTTTCAATTTACTTTTTCTTTTTAACTTTAATTATGGCCTAATTATTCCTAGTAGTGTAGTAAAATAATAATCTTTTTAATTTTATCTCTTTGAATTTTCTATTTGGACTTTTAATTTGAAATATGACCAAAAATATCCTCCAGAAAATTGTTCAGAATATTGCACAGAGCCTCAATCTAGGTCTCAAACGCAAATAAACTGGGAGTAACCAGTAAGGGTGTAAGAAGTGATACACAGTATCGTGATATATTTGTTTAATATTTTATCAATTCTCAGTAACGCTGTATTGATTTTTTTTTGTGTGCCTGTGGTTCATTTTGTGTTGTGTTTAAACCCCTGACAGCTAGATGGCAGTGTTGTAATCTATCTTCAGTCATTTGACTCATCAACATAACAACATCAGCTGAGACAGGAAGAAGTAAGCACACATCGCAAGTGTTGTAAAAGTAAAGATATCGCACAAAAGTATTACTCTCTTACTATGAAGTTGAGGAGGAGTTGACTGATTAGCAGCCTGGTTGATTATCACATCCGATATTCAGCATTTTTCCAATTATCGGGATTGGTGCTCTGTTTATCCGATTGCCAATAAAATAAATAAATTAAAAAATGCTCTGATGCAGCATGGAATCTGCAAAGTAACTCGTAACTAAACTTATTGAATAAATGTAGTGGAGTACAACAAAAAAAGTACAATATTTTCCTACAAAATGTAGTCGTGTTAAGTATAAAGTAGCAGAAAATGGAAATACTCAAGTAAGGTACAAGCGCCTGAATTGCACTTGAGTAAATGTACACATTACATTCTGTTACTGCATATCACTAACATAAGCTCAAAGAACACAGGCCTGTGAAACAATATCGCCTTGCTTACAGTACCACAATATACTGAGTGATAACCCCTGCATTATGATACACATCGTATCAACAGATTCTTGCCAATACACAACCTATCTTGAGCACAATATCTTGAGTGAGAATTGATTTCTGCTCAAATCAAGGCACTGTGGGTAAATGTTAAATGTGAGGAGAAGAAATAAACTGCTGATAAGTTTCATCCATCATGGAGATGGTGGCTTTCTTTTCAACCATTTTCACTGTGAGCAACCATGAATGAAAAGGTGTTTGTGTAAAAAGGTGTTTCAAAGTGAAACTAAACTGCAACATAAATGAAAGTGAACTGAAACAGTGCACCCTGTGTTTCCCAGGCTCAGGTTGAGGCTAAAAAGGAACATGAAGGCGCTGTCCATCTGTTAGAGGTGAGCGTCCGGACTCTGGGGAGTGGGGGTCCACTGTGTGTGTTTATGTGGTTGCTGCTGGAGGATGGGAGGGGGGGCAGACCTGTGTATACTTAGAGCCATTTCCTGCTCTTCTTTACCGCATTAGCTGAACCTAGCTGTGCTCTTTTATTTTTGAGTTCTCCTGTTTTAGAATCGTTTGCTGAGATATCTTTTCACAATGTTGTTAAATGGGTGGTGCACATGTAAAGTTGTATAAATAGCAGAAAGGTTAATAAATCATAAACAACAAAATGTCGCAAAGTGTTAAAGCGGTGCGTAATTGTTGTGCTTTCACGATGTGAATGAGTGATCTCATGAGTAATTGTGCTTTATTTCTTTCCTACATCTCTTTTTACTGAATGGGCGTGTTTTTATGCTTATACAGAACCACTTGGACAGCATGCAGGTATTTCAGAATTGTTTTTATTTATTTACTTGATTTTTTTTTTTACACCTTTCCCAGTATAGTCAATAGGATAGCCCCATGTCTTAACATTAAATTACAAACAAAACAAAGTGGTACTCAGAGGTAATCTGATGTGTGCTCTGAGCTTT
Organism: Hollardia meadi; assembly: GCA_037974645.1. Lineage (NCBI taxonomy): Eukaryota > Metazoa > Chordata > Actinopteri > Tetraodontiformes > Triacanthodidae > Hollardia > Hollardia meadi. The sequence continues at coordinate 6,037,569 of JBBPCS010000672.1, forward strand.
TTGGCTTTTAGAAATATTCAGACTCGCTGCTTCTTTTCTTGGGCTTTACCACCCACTCAGCTCAGTTTCATGTTCCCTATCAAAGCATACTCAAAAGTGGGGTGCTTTTTGAAAGTCTGGAACATGACTGACAGCATAAACTGGAGGTCTTTCTAACTTAATCATAAAGAAATATTCAGCCGCACTTAACAATTGATGAAAAGAGTCTGCTCGTAAAAGTCAAGTTTCAAATTATGGATCGACTTCAAAAAAAGACGCCTGGGGCCTCACTGACCGACCTCAATTCCACAGAATCAGCGCCTATCAGCACATTGAGGCGAGCAGGTTTAACTTTGTAACACCAAATGTGTGTTAAGATATGAGAAAAGGAAAATATCAGACTACAGTGACTGAATGCAGAATATCAATTTAATTAGCAAAATCAATTGCATTAAAAATCTTTCGGAAGTCTATATGTATTGTAGAATTTTAGAATTAAATCTCAGATTTTTCATCTAGAGTGCTTAAATATTCTATGTATTATGAGGCCATATATGGGTCATTAGGTAAAAAAAAAAAAAAAAGAGCCTAGGGGGAGGGGGTTGTATTCCAAGAAGAAACTCGTACATTTATGAGAACAAAACTTGAATATTCTGAGATTGTGAAGTCATACATTTGTGAGAAAGAAACTCAGAAATTCTCTGAGATTACAGTCACAAATTTACAAGAAAAGACTTGGAAAATAGTGTTTATATAGTGTTGTTTGTCAAGGCACCACTTGGCTTCACTTTGCAAGCTGGGATCAACCTCAACACATGACGGACGCCTTTGCTTGCCGTGTATTATGCCTGCAGTGAATGATGACCTAATCAAATTATACTTTGCAATCAGATATAGCAATAAGGAAATTATTGTGATATTCATTTATCGGTGTCGTGTATGAACTAGGCTACATTGCAGACTGGAGTCTCTGTGTTAACAGTAACGATTAGAGTGATAGCTCTAATCGTTACTGTTAACACAGTTAACATAGTCTCATATGAACAAGGTTCAATGTGCATTAGTAGCTTTAACGTATGCGCTCGTCTCCTGTATGAGATTGCTGTATTCTCACTGTCCTGCACTATTATAAACTATGATTTATGGGTACATACGTTGCCTCATTCCCTCTTCCTCTCCTCACAGTTCTCATGTGTTAGTGTTCTGGCCTGTGTAGCTGCTTCAGCATACAGCATTTTGGTGTTCAAGTATGCTGTCTGTGGTAGTGTAGAACGTAAAATTTGTGTCAAATGTTAATAACTAATAAATAAAAATGATCCTGGCCATTCAAATTAATGCAAAAACCATGAATGTTGTACTGAATTTTATTATGATATTATATCGATTGACACTTTTTCTCATAAATTCATGACTTTAGAATCTCGGAGAATTATAGAATATTACTTTTTTTTTCTTTTAAATTTGTGAGGTTTTTTTTCTCATAAATTTTCGACTCAAATCTCAGAAATTCTGTGTTTTTTCTTGAAATATTACACCCTCCCCGGCTCCGTATTTAATGGCCTTAAGACGCCGTCCTAATATATTGATGCATATAGTAAATATAATATATAGGTATTAGTTTTTGTATTGTTACCAAAGGACCACATTGCCAAAGATTAATGTGATCATTTTCCTTTGTTGCGTTGCATGTCTGTTATCAAGCATGTGTTTTAAAAACTGTGTACTCGCCATACAGCTGAGAACTGTATGATGCTGTTTCGACTAGTACCTCCTAATTCACTAATTCTATTTTACAAAGGAATTCCTTTGTTGTCTGTCTGCTAACAGCATGTTCTATCCAGCAATAACCTGTCTGCATGACATGGACTCTTAGCAGAGCAGCATAGACGGTAGCAGTGATGTTGCTGTGTATTGGGCAGTGCTAGAAAATTCCATGGTAGCTCCGGAGTCCTCTGGCTCAGATTGTTGTCAGTTTGAGATTGAGAAGTGATTTTGGATGATTAATAATTCAACTTGAGAAATCATGCTCTTGCACCTGGAATTTCCATTATACCTGCCCAAACAAGTATGTTCACTTTATCAATGTTGGTTTCCTGCTCTTAAAGTATACGACTGGTGTATTTCTTTTGTTATTGTTATCAAATCCCATGAAAAGAACATGACCAACAATATTTAGTAACTTCCTTATCCTGTCTGTGGCTCTCAGACCAAAGTCCATTCAGTCCTTATGAAGATGTAACTCTTTAAAGGTGCAATATGTAAAATGTATGTACCAATTATCATTTAAAACATTCAAAAATGAACTAACATTACCAACATAACAGTTTTGATGTTTTGTCAAACACGTCTATGTATTGTTTTGCCGAGATATCTACTGAAGTTAGCGTGCTAACCAGCAAGCCCCGGTGCGTCCTAGCTCGTAATACCACTTTGTACCTCCAGAAGCGATAGTCTGATAGCCCCTCGTAGTTTCAGCGAGATGTATACCAGCAGCATTTCATAATCTCTCTGAGCTTTTTAGTCTAATAAACAAAATAAACTCATAATGTCAAGAAAGGAAAATATTCTTGCGCACATTTTCTTTATTATACAGAAAATTACAACGATACAACCTCTGAATTCATGTTTCTCTCTTTTACCTTGTCAACTCATCGTCACACACTTTTTATTCAGACTCGACAGAAGCAAAATAAAACTCACCAAAAAACGTCTTTCCTCTCTTCCAACAATCCCCAACTCTGAGCTATGAAAATATTCCGGATCTACACGCCTAACTCCCTCTTGCTCCTCTCCCACTTCACGCTTCTGTTGTCCCTGCAGAAGTCCTGGTTGGGGCCACTGTAAATCACTCCAGCACTGTTGTCAAACTGGCCTCCCGTCGGCCCTGGGGGCTGTGTTCGATCCTGGTCCATTTGTGTTCACTGGGAGGCTGCTGAGCCCGGTTCCGTTGCTTGCAGCGTAAATACCAACACTCCCCCCTTACTCCGAGCTCACCATCCGGGCAGACTCGAGTGAGCTAATGGCTGTACGAATAACTGAGCTAACTAGCTAACAGCAACTACATCCAAAGATGGCTACAACAAAAAGTATAGCGAGCAGCAGTTAGCAGTTACTCTGGTGATTTGTTGCCTCCTTATTGTTTGGAGTAACCATCAACATTTGGCCAATTCTTACATACTGCACCTTTAAAAACAGATATTCAGTATAGTCACAAGCATTTTTTCCATTTGTAAAAAAGTCGTCCAACACAGCTGGGCGCTCGCTGTGTTTTTTTTTTTGACAACAATGGAGCTCTAGGCACAGAGGAAGATTACATTTACGTTGGTTTTGGTCTTTTCAAAGGATTACTTGACATTGAGAAGAAATGTAGAATACCATCAGTCTCGTTCTGTGCAGTTTGGTTATGCGTACTACCTTGAAGCAAGAGGCTTTTTTTCAGTATTAATAGCATTAACTGTAGTTGTGCATGTGATTTGTATACTGCACTGGGAGTAGTTGTAGTTTAAAAAGTCATTTCAAGAAGTTTTTCCTTGTAATGACTGGTCCATGTCTACAGTATATCTTGTTCCATGTTGTATTTGTGCGCCGACAGTAGAAGTATATCATTGTATACGTAGTTACTGTACATACAGTATGTGTGTACTTTCTGTGTGCAGAATGTTCAGTCCTGCATCCTATGGTTTCCTTATTTTTTTGTTGTTTTCCTTTTTCCCCATCCTTTCTGTCCCTGTCTGTCTTTCTTGTCGCCTGTCTCTCTTTCTCTCTGTTTCTTGATGACTCTCCTCCCTCCCCCTCATCAGGCCAAAGTTCGCGAGCTGGAGGAAAAATGTCGGTCTCAGAGTGAGCAGTTCAACCTCCTGTCAAAAGAGCTGGAGAAGTTCCGGCTCCAGGCGGGGAAGTTTGATATCCTCAGCACTGAACCCTTAACTTTATGTGAATCTCCTGGGTCACCCAACAAATCTCTGTCGCAGCTCCTAAATGGACTGGCTGCCCCCATAGGAAAAGGTAGGATCTTATTCATGCTTAGTGTCTTATAGGTCATACATTAGTATTTCAGGTTTTTTTTAAACAAAGAGAATAATAATATTGATTTATTGTCATATTTTCAAGTGGCTGAAATCCCATTTATGACTGAAGTCAAGGCCACCAAATGAATTTTGCTTGATGTAGCCCACTCTTAGTAAAGTGCTGTGCAATTGAATTAATATATCATTTCTGCCATGTGAGAGCTGCTGGCAGTCATTTTGCAGTGTACATAGTAGAAGAGGAGTCAGTTCCCTCACTATGAGGTGAAAGAATTGCAGCTGAAATTGGAAGTCTCAGAGGCCTCTGACTCAATCTGCAGTCAACACAAACTGAAATAATCAATCATAGTGAGAAATAGCCTCTCGCCGGCTAAACTTGTTCTCTGTTTGTTTTGGACTTGTTTTTGTGGAGAGACAAATTGTTCACTAATCACGGTCTTAGGTGTCATTCAACTCTTTTTTTTATTTGTTTCTATTTTTTAACGAATTATTGGAAACTGAAGAATAAAGAGAGATAGGCACCTACCTGACACCAGCTTAACAAAAAGGTGTTAATTACATTTATTTAAACGTACAACAGGAAACTGGATATAAAACAGTCTATATTTAATACTGATGCTTCTATTAGACCTGCATAAGATAACAAGACTGTCAGCGAGGCTATTTCTATATAGTTATTCTTAATGCCTGCCACTGGGTCGGATTCTGAAAATGAAAACTATTTTTTATGGCGGAGCGCTGTGGATGAATTGAGGAGTCTCACAGGCTGAGGAAAGAAGCTTCTCTGTAGTCTGCTGGTATGGCAGTGGATACTTCTGTAGTGCCAGACAGCAGCAGGACGACTTGCTTATAGCGTAAACATTTTATGTTGGCCTTGCTGCCAAGCTATATCTCGCTGTGAAATTGTGATTATGAAGACATGAGGTTGTCATGATAACAGAATTTTAAACTGTGATACAACACTAGTATAATAAAACGATACTCAATACCTCTCTCGATAACATGGCAAAAAGCATACCGAGGCACACAAAATAATTTTTTTCCTCTTTTCATTAACAACCTGCACTGTGCTGGTACAAAAAACAATCACTGGACACATACCAACAGCTTTGTAATAATGTAAATATCTGTGCAGCTTTGGGTTGAAAATCTGATTGTAGGTCTATTTTTTTGTTAAATTATAGTTTCAGTACTTTCAACTATCAAATACAGATATCGTATTGCATTTAACATTTGGTATTGAAAAAGTCAATATTTTAATACTTTGGTAAACCTTACTAGGGAATGTTGTTAACTTTAGCTTTCTCAACAAAATTAACCTACTAATACCAAGCAACCAAATCTGTTAGTCGTAGGCTGACATGTAAGTAAACTAGGTGTATGAATGGTACTAAAATTAAATTAACTTTGTTTTACAGTCATTGTATTACAATTATTACTAGGGATGCATGATATGTATTTTTCTTCGGCCGATTCCGACAACCGATAATAATTTATCAGACCGTTAAATACTGTGCATCCCTAGTTATTACAGTTATCTAACATAGCCACAAATAAATACATTAGCTTGTTGCTATGCATCCTGCAAACAGCTGTCTAAATTTAATAAAAAATTATCTTTCACTTGCTTCCAAAACAAATGCATGTGCTAGCCAGATCAAGATCTTTATCAGAGGAAGCGGTGGTGCTCATACCGCTTTTGTCCACAGGGTCAACAGAAAATGAAAGCTCCTTGTAGCTTCCTTAAGTCGTACATTTAAAAGCAGACTGAGTAGATCACATCATAGTGCAGGTAATATATGTAAAGCACTACAATACAATCAGCTATATCTGCAGGTTATTATGTATGGGTACTTTTACTGTTATGGCTACATGTGTTTATGTATTACCAATATCTGCTCTCTGTTTTTTGTCTTTCTTGACATTAGACGTTGATGAACTCCTTTGTCACAAGCTTGATATGAGGCCTGTTATTGTGATGTGAGGATCTGATGAGAGAAGTTCTGTTTGTTCCACAGGCAATGAGGCTCCAACAAGCAGATCTTTGATATCTGAGTTCATTCGGCCGCTCCAGATCAGTGGAGACAAGCCGGAGCTCCTCTCTGTCAAGCCAACATTCCTCACTCGCAGTCGAGCCCGCAGCCCAGCACGGGCTTTCCTCTCTGAGGTATCTAATAGTGTCTGTTTGGATCCCAAATGGATTTTTGCTTTATTGCACAGTTCTCCATTTACAAATCTATAGACAAAAAAATGAGTCTAATGAGTTTCCTGCTGCACAAGGCAAGACTAAATCCAGACATTCTAAATGATAATGTGGGGCTGCAATAGAGCACTTTAGATGCTTTATTCCACCCTGTTTATGCAAATTAAATCCTGTTGTCAGGACCGTGAACTGCCACCAACAGCAAAAATGTCTCCTCAACAGCATTAAGTGAGGCCACCAATTTTAGATCTATTACCTCTCTCATACCTTTGTTATGCTTTAGTATAGGCAGCACTTTTTAACATTTTAGGAAAAAAATGCTGCCTCATTTTAAGTAATGTGTTTGGGCTGAACAAGAGAAAATCCACGCAGCAGGAACGTAGGAGGATGCCTGGTTTTACTCCTGCAGGCTACTATTTGGGATTTATCAAAAATGTTGTTATTGCACACATTTTGAACAAAGGAAATATGATGTATATTGTGTGCTTTTTGAAAACTACAAGTAGTTGGCACTTGGCAGGTTTCCAAGTGGTATTATTATTGCCGCCAGTGTCACAAAGACAACTGGATTGCCTTTTGTTTTACTCAAAGTAGCAGTTACCAACTACACAGTTCAAAAGCATGAGTTTACTCATTCATTTAGTCAATAATGGCATTAAAAGCAGATTGGAAATGTGTCAGCCTGAGTGGATCGCCAGTCAGCCTTCATTTTCCCAGGAGATTTCGTGCCCGGTGGCAGACAGAATTGCATCGTGAAAGCGAAGTTTTTAGGGAACCAATATAAACACTGATGATCATTATTCTATAGCCATTACATTGCACAATCAACATTTACTTCATAATAATACATTAAAACAAAAAACTTGTCTTCTGCCAGTTTCAACTAAAGGAAGACATCTCCACATTTTGGGCTTATTTTCCCTGTATTACAGAGCGTAGGCACCTAGATTGAAGGACACAGTATTTTTGCTCTTACGCTTTGTCTCTCAACATCTTCACATTTTTACACAAAACATTCAAATTAGTTTATTGGCTTCTTTCTCCATAAGATGCAAAATCATTTCAACTTAGAATGCTTGCCATTCTGGTCTGACTATGAGGTGAAAATTGAAAAGAATGAGCATTGGATGGTTGAAATATGATTATTTTTTTCTTTTTTGCCTTCTCCAGATGGACAAAGAGCTCAGCTCAACTACCAGGTCCAAACCAAGGTTCACAGGGAAGGTTCATCTGTGTATTGCTCGTTACAGGTACGTACACACAACACACAGGTACTTACCTACTATTCACAATGTATCTTGTTTAATTAGAAACACTGAACACAGACAAAGAAAATACAAGCTCTTGATGGAATGAAACTGTTTCTGTTTCCAACAAGTCCTTATAAATAGAGCTCTACTTTATAAATATTATTAGTGGTTTCAGTCTTAACAGGAGCTTTGTGCTCCTTACAGAAACCCCCAAACCAAAGTGAAACAGTTGAACGTCCTACGAGAGGGTCATAATTAACAGAAATCCTTTACATACCTCTTTACAGTAAACTGAACTGACTGCTCCGTGTAGACAAGTTATGGACAAATATTGCTGAGATTATTTGCTTTCTCTTACAGAGCTTTAGACTGAGGTCTTAAAGATGATTCAGTGGTTCTGTCTCTAAAGAAAATGACCTGTCAGCACAAAAAATAATTGGAATCCTCAGAGCACGAATATGTGAAACAGTGCCAAAGCTTTCAGCCCGCACTGTCCTCAGCTCCCTCATACTTGTAAAAAAACAAAATAAATAAATCAAAATCAAGCATAAATTGTTTTTCCTTGACATATACAGTTCCAGTCAAAAGTTTGGACACACCTTCTCATTCAATGTTTTTTCTTTATTTTTTATTATTTTCTACATTGTATATTAATATTGAAGACATCAAAACTATGAAGGAACACATATGG
>JBBPCS010000672.1:6062757-6075205 GCA_037974645.1 Hollardia meadi
TGTGTGTGTGTGTGTGTGTGTGTGTGTGTGTGTGTGTGTGTGTGTGTGTGTGTGTGTGTGTGTGTGTGTGTACACAGCTCTTTGGATACATCTATACCAGTTCCCTCTCAGATAAGCAGCAGTAAGGTCTCACCTATACAGTTAATAGCTATGGTCAAACCTCAGTCCTCTCCCTCCTCGCTGTCTTCTCTCTCCTGGATGGTATTTGGAGCACAGTGCATCTTAACAATGCTGCCTTTATGTGGACCCACTCACTGTGGTTTTGACCCCTAACTACCTCTGCTGTCAGACTAAGATGGAGTGTGTGTGTGTTTGGCATGCGGTGTGGTATATCTGATTTGATCTCTCTCTGTTCTCCAGCCTAAAATGTTCCCTCCACTTCTCAGTGCCCACACAATATCCAGAGTGTGACAGTTATTGTTCTATGGGGATACAAGTTACACCAGGTGTGTATGATGTGTGCGACAGGCTGATGATTTAATGCCGCAGTTCTGTGTTTTTTAACGAGTTAGAGGAGCCTGCGCAGATGGATGGATAAGTTGGACCCATGGGAGCCATCAGGCTCCTATAGAGAGGTCTCTGGGTCTCCTGACTCCACCTTTAGAGACGGTGCTGTGACCGGGGTGTCGGCCCAGGCTGGTCTATGCTGTGACGAATGGGACACCTGAGCCAAACTGTAACACTGCCAGCGTGGTGGGTCCCCCTAATCACTATGGCTGCCCAACTTCCAGCATCGGATTTCAAATTCCAGGGGGTGTGATGGTGGAGCCCTGGCCCAGTCAGGCTGAGGTGTCTGGTTTGCTTTAACAACAAACATTTACAGACACTCCTGTACATGCCACTGCAATACTCATACACAAACCTCAAAAACAGACCGATCAGCAAATCAACACATGCTTTCACACATGAAACATGCACACAACACATGCACCTCACAGCCAAGACTCCTGTGCCCAACCTGTGTCTCAGACAGGATCAGGACCCCAGGATTTACAAGACTAGGTCTTACCCAGATGGTAGACCACTGGGATTTTGTGGAATATGATCTCTTATGCTAAATTATGCCCTTCTAATAAAGTGAGATATACAGAGAGACTATACCAGCTGTTGCTTTGCATTCAAATCTCTGGCTCGGCCACTTTAAAGTCCCCATGCAATAACAAGTTTTAGGGACGTAGTATCATTAGTCCCTTACATACACAGCATTCTCCTGATCAAATAAACCTTAACAGAAAATGAAATAGCCAGTGAATAAACAATTCTCTGAATTTGTCATTGACAGTTAAGGTTGGCCTACTTTGTGGTTTATAGGGGGGTTTCAGATTCAAAGGGGCAGGACTTGATGCTTGGTGACACAGTGCTCGGTTGACATGGCAAACTATCAGTTTACCATATTAATTGAACATATAATAGCTTGAGTAGAGCAGCCTAAGGTGAAACATGCCCTCCTGCCCCCTCTCTTTGGGTTTTTATTTCTGGATCAGCTGGAGGAGGTGGGGTGAGAAGGAGGCAGAGGACAGTCTCTGTGCCCAGGACTAAAGGCTCCCTGTTTGGGTACATGAGAACCACTCCTCCCCTCATCTTTGCCGACATCCACTTCATCCAAATTTAGGTGAGAGGAAAACTATGCAGGGAGATATTTCAGTAAACTGTGTGTCAATAGTCGTCGGTGCCAAACCAAACTCGACTTGCACTTGTTTCTCTCCTTAATCGCTCATCTAAACAAGCTTGAGGGTTGGTGGGAAAGGAGGAAGAAGGGTAAGGGGGCGGGAGGTGGAAAGGTGAGGAGGCAAGAGAGGGGGAGTGGACTGGGGTTTGCCAAAATAAATGCATGAATGCCGTCTTTGACTGACTGGCATCTTTGAAGTGAGCTATAATTGCAGGCCTCTTGTCCAGCCGTGGAGCCTGTGGCAAACCAGGCCCTGGCCGAGCTGAGATGTCTGGCTGCAGCACTGAGGAAACGTCATGGCTTAACAATAAACAAAGTCAAGAGGCCTCAATGCAGCGTGATACAGCATCATGCTTTGGCGGAACCACACAAAAGAAACACAGTTATTGCTTCATTCATTTGGTGAGATTCTGAGAAATTCGGCTATTTATAACCTTCCACTACAGAATCGTTGCAGTTATAGGAAACCAATCTAGGTCCACACTTGGTGCACCACTGAAAAATCCCCCCTGACTAGGAGATGACGGCATGTGTAACGAGTTACCAAAGCACTATGAGGATCCTCACAAAGCTCCTTTCACAGCAGCACACATCCAGCCATTAAGTAACACTTGAGTCCTCAGCCTTCTCAGAACAGCCCTACCTGTGTCTACTGTACTCTGCTGCTCTCCCAGAATGCACAAAATTTATAAGCATGTGTTTATGTGTTCATGGATGTACGTATACGTGGGTATATATGCATCAGGGGGGCGAGCCGGGCGTCTTGAGAAGTAAGAGCCGGACATGGTGGGATAAAACACTTTCTGACCGCAGTGATGTTTTTCCACTGGGAGGAAGTCCGACAGGGTTACATAGGTGATTAATACAGGGCTCCTTGATGTCTTATTTAGAAAATAAACCCAGTCAACCCCATGATTATTAGACTGAATTCCCTGAAGAATACCTTACACAATGCACCTTTCAGCTTCACCTTTTCTTTTTCTTTTTTTTTACTGAGGGTGTGTTGTCTGTTTTTTTTATTAATGTTCCACTGCAAGACTCGTGAAAAGGGGAAAACCCAGCTTGGTATTGACTTACTATACCCATCGGTGTATGCGTATGCAACTTTGTTCCACTTATTTAAAAGTGGAAAAGTAAACAGATGAGGGATTGGTTAGGTGTTGCGGGGAGCAGAACCTCACTTCTTGGGGGCAGGGCTTCAAATGGGTGCTACGCTTTTCTCGTCCTTTGTTTCATTTTAGACTGATGAAGATCTCGACAGCTCAGTCAGCATGATGAGAAGGTGGACAGGCTGATCACGTTGAAGCCTTCATTTGATGTCTTCCTGACTTCAGGCACCGTGCCAAACACAAATTCCAGGTCCTGCAGATGCAGTGTCCCTCTTTAAATTGCAGGTCTTTTCACATCCCTGAGAAATGTAAAGCAGTTCCTATCATCCCTGGTTTAAGGAGTATACAGCATCAACACTTTAAGGTATATATTGTCAGTCAGAATTTCTCTATACATATATACCAAATGAGTCAGTCATTTATGAAGCGTATCTTCACCAGCACAAACGTTTGCCATTTCCTAACCCCTCAACTTAAAACAATCTTTGATGGTCATCTCTGCAATAAATCCGGTCTATTCTTCAACATGCGTCCTTTCTCTGCTGTCTGCAGATTCCCTCCTTGCATGCAAACCCTGCTGTTGACTGGAGGAATCCAGGCCCAGGTGTGGGGGGGGGGGGGGGTTGGCTAGTGAACTTGGCAACCATCCAAAGGCTAACCCACCCCCACCTACCACCTCCACAGTCACACACACAGCCCCTCTCCTCAGAGTACACACACCTGTGCCTGAATCTGGGCCTCTCTTGGCTGCCAGTCTGAACCCCAGGAACCCCAGAGTTGTTCTGCTGTTTGATCCAACAAAACCTGAGGTTTTCTCTGCAGCACACAAAACACACATGCACATGCATTCACATACACGAATATACTGTGCATTCATGTAAGTGAGCTCACTCAGATCACAGATGGCGACTTGATTCTGTGAGCTGCACTAAAGTTGCCCAAACACTTGGGTTGAACATAACGTGGACTTCATGTCACTGACAAAATGGCAGGGATAAAACAGGTCACATTTAGTTTTAAAGTGGTTCATTTTGGCCACGAAAAAATGCTGTTAACTGTTAACCCTATTTGTAAAATACTGTTCTCTGATCCTCTTCCTGTTTTTTCTGACTGTGCCATTTGCCTTCTGCTACAAGGCATTAAAGAAGCCATCCAGCCAACGGATTATTACAAAAGCACAAGTAGTTGATGACGTTGATCAAGAAGATTAAAATTCAAACGGATGTTCAATATGAGAACACCTGATGGCCTTAATGAGGAATTGTCTTTAACTTGTTTTCTGTTGTCCATTGAATGATTAACACTAGCATGCAAATTTTTGTTGTGCACACTCAAGTGTGTATAGTTTAAGACTGATAAATGGGGATAGTGTGGTGGTGGCGCATTGTATACACCCAGGTATCTGATGAGTTCCTGTGTAACAACATCTGCCTTTTGCTTCTCCTGATTTTTGGTAATTGCTGTTAGTGACAGCCTATTTATGTCTATAGATCTACATTGGCCGTAAGTTGTGTATCCTTTAACTGAAACATTTTTTCACATTGGGTCTCCTTTTGCACGTGGAATAAATTGATTATTATAGTTCTTTTACTGTCAGTGTGCAGGCAATTTTCTAGTAGATGGGACCGTTAACTTTGGAAACACACACTGGATACGTTCTTTTAAAAAGATCACAAACATTTATATAATATTACAAATCCAAACATCAGTGTAAAACCTGCATGCAGAGCAACATGAAGAATGCTGGACCACCGATCCTTCATGTGAAAAAATGCCTGAACAGGTTTTAGCACCAACTTTGTGTGATTGGAGTTCTATCCACCATATCATAGAACAGGCTCACCTTCCCACCTCCACTGGCCGACTCAGATGTAGGGGCTGAAATTACAGCAGTGCAGGCTCCAAATCTCCCTCCATTCTCCACACATGCCAGACAGAGGGGAGGAAAGAATAACAGGCTTTACCGCCTCTGGCCTGCCTTTCTCTCTGCCCAGGCCTATATGGCTCAGCCCGACCAACAGACAAGCATTACAGCTCATAAAGACATAAAGGAGGAAAATCTAGAGGGAGACAGACAAAGAGAGGAGGTAGAGAGAGAGAAGTGATACCGAGCTGAAGGTGGGAGGACAGGAGCAAGGAAATGTAGGCAGAAAATGATGCGGGGCAGAAGTGGGAGTGTGAAAATGAAAACAGGTTGAAAGGTTGAGGGGGAAATCAGGAGACACTGTTGCATAAAACAAGCTATGATAGCTGTGGAAGTGTAGTTTAGAGTAAAGAAAGGAGGAACACCCACAACTGATTATGACTACAAAAAAACAAGACGATGAAATAAGACAGCTGCAGAAAGTAGAGAGAGAAGGGCCTATAAAAGTAAGATGAGAGACAGAAGAGGAGATATGGAATAAAAAATACAGGCTGACTAACATATCAAACACAGGGGGGAAAAAATGATGAGAGAAGACAGACCTGGATCATATCCAAGTCAAATGAAAAACACGCTCTAAGCTTCATGCTGATCCCACACACCTAGTGCATCTCTCCAGGTCTCTTTCATCTACAACTCTGAAGAAACAGCCAGCACACATGAAAATTGTTCAGGTAATAAAAGTGTGGAGGGGTAGTTGCCCAAGTCATCCTCAGCCCGCAGACAGCGCGCAGACAGACAAGGAGCCCGCGAGAAGATGCCATAGTTGGATGGAAAGCGAGTGGAGACAGGATGAAAAGAAAATGAAAAAAAAAAGGTGAAGCAAAGGACCCTTGACAGCAGAACACATTGGTTTAGGAAAGCCCAGGCTTTATTCAAGATACATGAGCAGATCAATCTGAAATGACAAGGTATGTAACTCGGGATAATAATAATGCATTTAAACCACAATCCCTCTGAAATGCTGAAATGTCCGAGCCTATACTTTTACAACTAGTAGCTAAAAATATTCACATGGTTTCCTGAAGCCTTAAATGTCACTAAAAGTACATATTAACAAAAATGTACTCAAAGTGTCTACAACAATAGTACTCAATGCAGAAAAATGCCCCCAGTGAGTGTTAAGTGTTATATTACTGGATTATTATTAGTGTTGCATTAATGTCCATAAATCATAATACTGCTGTAGTTGAAGGTGGAGCTAATTTACACTTTTTTTATATATTGTTGGGTAGTTTATCGATAAAAGTGCATCATCTTTTATAAGATTATCATATATTTTGTATGTAAAAATCTTTATCTCTAAAGTAACTGGTCATGCAAATTAACGCAGTGGAGTAAAAAGTGCAAAAAGTGCAAGACTCAAATTTGTACTTAAAGGGGAATTCTGGTATTTTTAAACCTGGGCCTTATGTTTATATATTTGGATGTGTAAATGATTCATACTTACCAAAAGTTTTGGAATTGGTCCAGTAAATAGTCTCAGCTGATAGCCGTGACACCCCTGCAATGGCTGTAACGTAATCCTTAGGGGCAACTCCGAGCATCAAAGTTACGTCCAGTGAAAGTGTTTTTTCTTGTCTCTCACAGTCTGAGGTTGTTACTCTAAGTGTCTGAAAACATTACGGAAAAGGATCCGACAGCAACAGTCCTCATTGCTAGAGTAAAATCCTCTTTGTGTGGCAGCTATCGGCTGAGACTATTTACTGGACCAATTCCAAGACCTTTTGGATGTGTAAAGTATGAATCATTTACACATCCAAATATATAAACATGAGGCCCAGGTTTAAAAATACCAGAATTCCCCTTTAAGTACAATACTTTAGCAAATGTTGCATTCCGCCACTTGACAATGCTGATCATTTTTCAGAATATTTCAGACACACCAGGACAAAGAGACCTTTTAGCCTTCCCTGTGCTTCCCTTCACAAAACAACATCAATCCCATTTCTGAAGTATGATGCACTGCCAGCACTCATCTACAACAGGCTTATGTAACGTCTACCCCCCCCAACCCCCAGGGTTGTAACTATGAGTGGAAGGCGATTCAAGGCTGTAGCGTGAGTCCAGAGATGTGTTTTCCTTGATGTTATCTGGACAGCTGTAAACAATTCTTACTCAGAACAGACTGGCTGAGACACAGGGACATGCTGATTTTAACTAAAACATACTACAACCATGAAAAAAAAACCTGGCAGACGCACCGCACATGCTCTCTATCTATCGTAAATACTCACACTTTTTGTTTCTTGTGTTTATTTTATGATTTTGTCACTATTTCTCTTTCCAATCTACCCTATATATCCCTCACTCTCTTGCTTTCTTTATCTTCTTCATCCTCCTCTCTTTTTCTCAATTTGTTACACACTTATGGATCTCGTCTCTGCTGTTGAAGTTATCGCACCTATCACATCCCTCTCCTTCTCATCTTGCTTTTTTTTTCAGCTTGTCTGCGTTGCAGCTCACTGCCACTCCATCACACGCACTCCCATCATACCTCTGCCCCTGCCATCTTTTAGCTTTTGCCCCATTTCACCCACTCCCAAATGTCAGCAAGAAATTGAACAGTAACTCCTATAATTATGTAGTTATAAGTCTCTATGTTTTAAATATGCTTTATGTGTCTGCTGATTTTGATTGCAGTGCTAGTAAGTGCTTTGGAAATTGTCAAAACATTGCCATACACTATAGCACATCCACAGCAGTCTCATGGCTGGCTGCATCCAAAACAGGAATGCATTGAGGAAGCTTTTCCAAGACCATTCATCAAAATAGATCCCAAAGTTTGGTCGTGTCTTCTGTCTCTTTGAGGATTTGCAATTTCAAATGAGTCTAAAACTATTTTTTCTACTAATTATGTGTTGACTTTAGTCACATACGTTTTTTTGGATGACCGTTCAAAGAGAACACATAAGGGAAAACACCTTTCTTCTATTGGCTGAGACTTCTGCATGCATTGTGCACTTTTAACGTCTGTTAGCAGATGACTTAACCAACAACGTGTCTGCACATCTGCTATCTGAATTCAATCAGTTTTTCAGACACAATTGTTGTTTTCTTCCCAGACCTTGCCAATGAGTAATTTATGGAAATGTCCTCTTCAACCCTGTGTGTTTGTCTGCGTATGCAGGCCAGTCTGTACAGTGTCTTTGTACATGCAGTTGATAGGTGTTGACTAATATCTTGGAGCTGATTAGGCTACTTGAGCAGGTTTGTGCACAGTAATGACATTCCTCAGTGTGTTTGTTTTCACCCCGTGCCTTATAGTTTTGCCCAAAACAGGTCAGCATGTTTGCTTCGCTGTAGGCCTCAGCTTTCCACACGTTCTTTCCTATCCAACTGTAGTGGTGAGCTACAAAAACAAAGGTGCACCGGAGACAGAAAGAATGGAGAAAGGTTTCATAAAAGTAGCATGAGGCCAAGCAACAAAGAACAGGCGAGGGAGGAAGAGAAGTTCGTGTAATGTGACTGGTGAAGTGATAAAAGGCGGGAGTGTGGGAGGAAGCATGAGCATGAGAGGAGAAGAGGAGGGTGTGTGTACGGTTGTTCTGCTTGTGGATATTGTAGACGGTAATGTTATACCTCCTCTGTGTTTTGACATTTGAAGACGATTGGAATAGTTTCATACCCACAAAAAGCCAGATGATTATTAGGCCTCTTTTCGAAATAAAGGGCGCAGAGGCATCACTTTCCCATGATGAGACCGTGCCTTTAGACCCGATATCCACAGCTATTTATTCAGATTATTTCCACAAATATCTCCACAATTGGCTCACTTATACTTAGTTCCTCTGTTGCATCCTCCTGTGGTAAAAAGGTATATATAAAAAAAGCAACTCCCAGTGTATCTTCACATAAAGTTGATCCTCAGAGGAAATGCTGTCTGCATATTTTGGATGAGTAAACTGCGGATGAATGCAGACAGAGGACTGGAAGTGTGTGGGATGGGAATGAGAAAAACATCTAACCAACCAAATCATTAACAATGTGTTCTGCTGTGAGTGTAACCTTGAGTGACCCTGAACGAGACCTATATTTGTCTTTTGTCACAGGTTAATGTCTGGGTGTCACAGAGACTAAAGTCTGCAACTGTAGTTTCGCACATCACTGCTAAACCACAGAGTTTCGCAGAATTACATTACATAAATACCAAGTGAAGTCAGGTCAGTTGAGTCAGCAGCGTTTGTCTGTCGCAGGCTTTCACTCTTTTGCTCTTGTCTCTCTCACACTTCCTGTCTTTATGCCATTCTTTTGTAGAATAGTCCAGCAGTAAACAAATATTTATAAATGTCGTTGAAATAAATCATATCATTAAATAAAGTTCCCGTCATTAATAAAGACACCAAAGCTGGACATTCAAACCAGGAAAGGAGGAGCTAAATGTTGATCTATCTGGATTGACCACATCAGTGTGTCGCTGGTAAAAGAGTGTGAGTGACACAAATATACCAGACTACATAACAGACTAATATTTATTGATACCATTTAATATTCTGAAAATAAATAAACAATGGTCAAAGGTATAGTATTATTATACTGATTAGTAGACCGAAGTACATGACATCACCTTTTTTAAAGCCCCGCCCATTAGAAAAGGGTAAGAAGTGCTCAGATAGAAAATTATCTTGATCCCAGTCAAAAGTTCTACTTTTTTAAGGTTAGCGAAAGATGAGACTGCATCAGTCATTTCGGCTGGTGTCCCATGTGCTTGCTCGAGTGACAAAACCTCAAGCAGCTGTAGTATTTATGACAGGAGCTCCCTTTCTCTGCCTCTGATTGGCTTTGACTGTGACATTTTTCCTAACCAAGCAGCAAGACATTGGGCGGGTCTTCTCAGACATTTTTTTTTGCCAGTCCCCTTCAAACCAACAGTCAGCGCTTGTTTTTAAAGCATGGCCACAATCGTTTCATTAACCACATGTATCATGAGCCATCATCAGCCATAGTGCTGTGGGAATATGTATGTGTCTGTATGTATCTGCTGTCCTTTCCCCTCTCTCTCTTCTTCTACCACTCCTCACCTATAGTGAGCAGTGAACGGCACCTCAGAACAGACTCAAGCACTTGTTGTGTAGGTACTTCCTTATTTAAACAGAGGGTGTAATCTTTGCTTTTAGACATTAGCTTGACTTGTATGTTAACTTTGTCTTTTGTTTTCTGTTGTTTTTATTGCAATCTATCTATACAGAGAAGAAAAAATACATCATACTTATTTTAAATCAATTAAATCAATAATATCACAATTCAGCTTTTTAAGACGCTTGCTTTCTCTTTTCCCTCCCCTTTTATCCAGGATTAAAATTTAATTTGTTACTTCCTTCATCCCCTTAATTTTCAGCAATGTAACATATTTGGGGGCTTGTCTGGGATAAGAAAAAAAAGAGACATAAATGAATAAAAAATAACTTATTTACAATATAACAAAAATTAAACTGCCCAAGAGGAGTTGACTTTTGGGGATGTATGAAGCTCCCCTAACACTTGTAAAGTATTTTAACCCAAACATCGAAATCATGTTGTGAAAAAATGGATCAAAATTGATTTATTTTTTAGTAATAATTTGGAAGGCTTTTGGAAGACACAGACAAATGATGCCGTCCTGCTGATAGGGGCATCAGACCCGGAAAAGGCTTTAATGTGTCTTTCCAGAGGGCTCTCACAAAAAGAGTATTTTGTTGTTTAATTTGGAGGACTCTCGTTCATGGTTAAAAGGAACTGGTGTTGATGGTTCTTAGGAAACAGCCAGCTCTCATGTGAAGGTCACATGCTTTGTTGACTGTAAGTTTTGTTGTGTCAATGTCATGCTACTTCCCTTTAAGGCTCTTGGCAGAAAAAAAAGCTTTCAAAAAGCAACTAGACATCTTTCTCAGGTTGCATTCTTTTGAACAAAAGACAGAGGCAGATGCATTTCTATCATTTACCATTCTATTTGTAGTATTCATCTTTTTTTAATGATGTTTTCAAGGGTTAATAAGGAATTGTCTCGCATCCTTACATTTGTTGGTATGGGACAACATCATCTTCCTTAGCTCCCTTGCTTTGTAGCACACAGAGACGCCTTTTGTGCTCCTCCTTAAACGAGCTGTAACACCTTAACACTATGCATAGTCCAGGCAGCTACAACCTCTCTGTCAAGTGTGATATCTTTCGTCTAGAGCTGATAACGTCTTGGAGTCCAGCGCCATCTCTCAGATACGGCTGCTGTGGTTGCTGCCCGACAACGTCTCTGTTGTGGTCATGTTTGGCCAAACCAGGTAGTATCATGTTTGTTTGCTCTTTGGGATAGGTGATAGAGTGTGACTTCATGGTTGAGCTGGCTTGTTATTTCAGGGCCAAGTTACAGCTCACCGAGCCATTACGTTGCTACTCTCTGAACTCTGCTGCATATACGGGCAAGAAAGGGGTTGCTTCATGAAATTTCATTGAACAGTTTGTTTATTTTATTAAGGTCCCAATCCTATCATCATAGTTGCTTCGACTCTTCCTGGGCTGAACTTTAAACACCAGAATAGAGAGGTCTGTCCTCACATTTACTTCTCAATTAACCTCCACACTTTCCAACCTCTTTTTTCCCCTCTTTCCGTCTGACCTTCTCACCCCTTTCTCTGTTTTTATATCCCCGCACCCCTCCTCCAAACACAGGAAACGTGCTGGAAAACGCAGCTTGTGTCTCACTCCACTTTAAAGTGAGAGTATCAAGGAGTAAAATAAATATGGCATAGAGAAAGTAGCAGCAGAACAAAGTAAAACAAAACTGGCGTGGCTGCATAGCTGGGTCCTGGCTGATATCCATGTTGATAAGGAGGCCTGGGCCCAGGCTGGGAGGATGCTAGCATTTCAAAAAAGCCGCCTCTGATGCTATCACATGCTATCACTGTGCTATTAGGCTGCCAGGGTTATGATTGTTGCTTTGATTATGCTGCATGGTGTGAGGCAGCGCTCTTGTATTTCCTATCCCTCACCGGGTTTGGAAAATATTAGTGTGTGCCCACTAAGGCAACGGTTGTTTCTTTGCCTCTGTTGTCCATGCTCTTTTATTTGCCTCAACAAACTCAGGCATCCCTCTGTATACCCCCCAGTCGCCAGATCTCTCAGCTGCACTAATCCTGCAAAGCTGACAGAATCATTCGTCCGGAGAGAGACGCACTTATCCACTGAGCTCTGTAACTGTGTATCCTTATTTCCAGCCCACAATAGGACACCTACATTTGATCAGAAAGCACAGGCAGGATAATAATAATGTTTTAAAACTATGATCTTCTCGAACAAGTTGTGAATTGTGGGAAACAGGTTGTCAAATGTTGGAGCTGATTACATAAATACATCACTCCTTTTAATCCCACATCAAAGACTCGTCGTTGGCCCGTCCCATCTTGTACACTTCAAAGATGCGAAAAAGAAATTTCAAACACAGACACACTTTCACACAAGTGCCTCTCCTGTTGTCTCGACACATTTACCGACATACACTGACAATTTAAGTGGCTGACATCAACAGCACAGACATCTCTCAGAGGGTAAGCTGATATCAGTAGGAACACCTTAAAACACCACACATAGATGATAGTGAGAGATTTCCCAACAAGTCTTAACGGCTTTGTTCTAGAAAGATCCTCAGTGGTGATTTGTCTGGTGGAATGTGGGGGGAAATCACAGCCTGCATATTAAGCAGCCCGTCAAGGGGAAAATGCGATACAGAGGACAGATATGTTTAGGTGGGGGGGGGGGGGGGGGGGGGGTTAAAAA
>JBBPCS010000672.1:6075305-6087952 GCA_037974645.1 Hollardia meadi
GGGGGGGGCGTTAAACATTCCTATAAAGTTGATGTGGGGACAGGCAGGGCTGTGTTCCACGACCGTGTCCGCATGCTGACAGCTTTACGAATGCGGTCCTGTACTTTAACTGCTGCCTTGGATAAACCCAAAAACCATCGACTCTCACCGTTTGCTGTGTAAACCAAGAGATAATCTGACCTGGACTGCAGCTTAAAGCTCAGTTATGAACACAGCAGAAGGATAAATACTATAGATGAGAATATATTTGAATAATGGCAATAACTGTCTAGATGTCTCCACCCTCAAGAGGTGCTCTGTCTCAAATCCAAACAGCAACCTTGGAGAGCAGACTTCGGATGATCATGCTGGTTGAGTTTGTCAACCTATGAACTTCCCTCCTAACCCCTGTTAAAAAGCACACAGCTTGTCTGTCCTCCGTCCACCTCTCAGGTCTCAATCACAGAAACAGGAAACACTGTTGGTTTGGGGTTCACAGAAAAATAAATGTCTAATCCTGTTTATAAGGTTAAAGGGTCAACTTGCCCAGAAATATTTTCCTCGCTTCCCCACAGTGGTACGAATCAATACAGGTAGTTTAGGTTTTGTTTGGAGATATTGGTCTCTAAGGATCTCTATTGCAACTCTCTCAAAAATAATCCCTATTAGAACTGTTGACAGTATGTTCTGAGTAACAGGGCTCTGTTCCTGGAAAGGAGGCTGCTGTTTAATTTATCCTCATGCTAGCAGCATGTCTCTATGGATTGCAATTTCAGTCAGTCCACCACTTTGGTCCAGACTGAAATATCTCAACTAGTGGATGGACTTTGCAAACTTTTTGTACATTAATTTCCCCAGAGAATGCAACCTAATAACTGTTGATCCCCTTAATAACTAGATGGATTTCCATTATATTTTGTACAGGTAAACTGATTCGTGGTGCCCAGATGATGAATCCTGGGGACTCCCCCTTTGGCAATTATTATCTAACTATAAAGCAAGGAATCTCTATCTGTCTGTCCTCCATATATCTTGAGAACCATTCATCAGATCGAACCCTGCAGGGGTCGGGGATCGAACCCTGCAGTCAGCGTGTCGAAGTGTCCTTGGGCAAAAATACTGAACCCCAAATTGAACTGAACCCCTCTCCTAATGAGCAAGTGGCAGTAGTCTTTGCCTGAATGTGACAAGTGTTGTAAAGTGTTTTGAGGAGTCGGTAGACTTGAAAGGCGCTACATAAATGTAAGTCCATACTTCACACGGACATACAGTGACACAATTTGGACATGCGACACGTTTAATATTAATACATTTTACTCTGTACAGCAGCGGGGGCAGGTCTTCATGGCTCGACTCAACTCGGTGAGTGAGGAACACACACAGAGACGAAACAAGAGACACACAATCGGAGAAATAAGAGAGAGAAAAGTAATTTCACACGGCGTGCTCTGAAAACAGAAACATAGACAGCGAAGGCAAAGCAATCAACCTGTTCTGAACAGGCACTGCACTGGTATTATAAATGGTTAATTCCTTCACTTATGTCTCTCTGACTGAAATGTGTTTCAGTAAACCCACCATTTAAATCCAGTTGTCGCCTTCCGGATCAAGAACTTTGTTGCATGTCATCGCACTGTTTCTCTCTTCCTTTGTGTCTTCTCGCTCGTTGCTGTCAACTAAATATACAGCATACCATACCTTGAGGCAGTGTCTTTGGAATCGCTGTGTTGCAATGTAAATAAAGTCAACCCTCATGTAGGATAGGCCTGTTGAAGAGAAATTTATTATTGCGTAAATGTGTAAATACATTGTGGACAGGCCTGCACAGGAGGTCGACCATCAAAACACATGTTTGCTTACAGAAGCTTTTTTTAGGGGAACTTTCTGGTCCATACACAGTCCTTAATCAACCTCTCCACATCACCCCCTCTGTCCATTACCACCTCTCATCCCGCTTGCATGGCGTCACAGTGAGACCATCCAACCCCGGCACCAGCTTTGATGACAGTATTAAGTGTTTTCTAAGTGTAGCTCCCTGTTTGCCTTGATCCCAATTATATGTAGCAATAGTGGCGGCATTCTGCACCCCACAGGTGTTAATTTTATACGTGAGAAGTAGTCGCTTTTAAACCTGATCAACATCATGAGGCATGGATTGAAATGTAAGCATGCACAAACCAAAGACAAATATACAAGTGCACTGAGGCTATGTTTTTTCTAAGGGCCACCTGTTGAACTAATATACATTTGGTGTATATGAGCAGGCTACTTTTAGGCTGAGGAGAAAAACATTCTCTTTGTCCTTAAATGGTATGAATGATATTTAGTGGACCTATTTGATGAGGCTGGAATGTACAATTTATGTGAGGTGTGCCTGAATTAGCTGAAACCAGCCAAACAAATTGTCTTTCAGCCAGTTTTTAGTGTCTTCTCTCCCTCCAGGAGGAAGTCCCTCCCTCCTTCTTGCCCCTCTTTTCTTTTCATTGGAGCTTCTCAAAGCAGGAAAGCTGCACAGTGAGTGGATTTCAAAAGCAGCAGTTTAATGGGGCTCTTTATATTGAAGAAATAGCTTCAGTGCGACCTACGACTTTCCTCTCCTCTTTGTGATAATGGTGCATTCTTTCCTCATTACCCAAAAGTGGTTCATTCGTCCACTGTAGGATGAATGAAGAGGTGAGTTGGAAACGTCCCCCCCCCAAAAAAATCAAGCCAGATATTTGAGTATAAATAGCGTGAAAAGAGAAGTTGTGCCAGACAGGAATGTCCTCCCCAAGGGCATCTGTTGGACGATGCCCAGCATGCCATGATGGGCGTTAAAATTTGCTGGTGAGCAGCCAAAAGTAGGAGGGAAAAAGGGGGACTAAAAAAGAGAAAAAGAGACATTCCTCCAAGGAGACTCTTGTCTATAGGCTACTGTTGGTTTATTTTCTCTGCTTTATTTAACAGTGAACGTAAACAAGACAAGGAAGGGACAAAAAGACTGACACATCTGTGAGGCAACAGGTTGATACAGATTTCATGAAACTCCAGAGATGGAATGGAGGATAAATTAAAACACACAATGTGGAAATGAAAAAAGAGAGAAAAGCTTGAGGCCATTATGAGAGGGGCTGTCCGATTGGCTGGAGGCAAAGAGAAGGGCACGGATGAGGTGAGAGAAACAGAAGATGGAGAAGTTATTTCACGCTTCTCGTTAGCATGATACTCAGTTGTCCTCTGTGACGTGCATTGACGATGACTGTACATAACAGTATTCGTTAAAGCACTGCTCACTTCCCTTTTCTCTTTCATTATCTCATCCTGTTTGTCTGTTTTGCTGAGCCTCTTCTCTTTCTTCTGTAAACAGAAACTTGACGGAAACAGGGAAGCAGGGCAGCTCGTAGCTATTCTGAGCGGCCATCACCTGGATATCAGAGGCATAAAAACACACTGCTCAGGAATGGAATCTGAGCAAATGACCTTATAAAATAACATGCCAGATGAGCTTTCAACAGCTCCTTCTCACATCTCAAAGACAAACTCTTGTTACGCGACAGCAGAGCATAAAGGGATTCAGTTATGTCAGGTATTGTGGAGTGATTTTGTGTTTGTGTCTCAGTGAGGAAGCCTTGTGCGTCGGCACAGCTGCATGTCTACAGTATGTGAATGTTAGTGAGCTGTATGCAGCCACAGTAGCCCTGTTGCCTTGTTTGTAGCAACAGGAGCTGCTGTCAGTCGCACAGTGACCCCACTATTTTGCAGGGGTCAGAGGTGAGAGGTCAATGAGGTGACACTGGGATTGTTGGGAGATATGGAGTGAACCGGCCCGGCCCCGTAACAGCCCCGACATGAAAACAAAAGGCTGCGACCTTGTTCCCTGGGAAGTTTTTACATACAAGTAAAGTTGCTGATTTGGATTTTAGATCAATAGCAAGAAAACACGCCAGCTATAACTCATTAAGCTCCTGGGGACCTGAGAGAGACGCTGAAGTCATGCGGTCATTTTGCTACTGCGGTGAAAAGCAGAGTGAGAAATGACCACAAAGCAGAGTCATCGGTGCATTCCAGTGTACCGGGATATGAATCACAATGCTGACACTGTGGAGACACCCTGCAACTCCTGGCAGCGGTGTTACATTTAGAAACAAGGAAGTTAACGTCTGTAATTTTGGAAATTTAAAATTTTGTGTTTATGACAGACACCAGAGAGGTCACTGGCCGGGTCGCAGCAGGAGGGGTGATGGTTGATGGTGGTGGTGCTTTCTTTGGTGCTTGAGATTTCACAGCAGCAGTGAATCCCTGGGCTCCGGCGTGTCACAGTGAGATTTGTTTCATATGGTAACAAAAAGGCTGCACGCAGGCCCCCAGCACCAAACAGCCACTCTTGCTGGAAGGGCCACACACTTGCACAATGGCACCTCTGTAACTCCAGTGAGCCGGCAGAGGTTTGCTTTTGATCTCTCATCACGCAAAGTCACTCTCCAGAATAGAAGTAAAAAAATAAAAAAATAAAAAAATTACATCTTAATTAACGTATCTGACGTTCTATGTTTTGTTTTTGGTCTCATTGTTAAGACCTATTTTCTGCAGGGGGAGGTTCAGTTTTGATCTGAAGACTTTGAGGAAAATAAGTAACATGGAAATATCGGCGTAGGAATAGAAAAGACGGACTGACTAAAGACAGAGACAGAGAGAAAGAAAAAAAAGATCTCTGTTGCCTTCCCATGCTATTAGTGACAGAACAGGTCAGAGAGGCCATCTTTTACAAGATAGCATTCAACGGTGCTGCGACCTGCGAAACAAACAGGTGTTCAACAACACTATCTGACTCTGTCTGTCTCTGCCCCCAAAATTGTTGACCTTCTCTCCTTCAAGCCCCCCATTTACCACAGCACTCATCCCTCTTTAGATGCACATGAATCTTCATGAGACAACAGACCAGATAATTGATGTCTGGCAAAGCTTCACTGCCAAACATGACGCAAACACAAAATAAATTTGGTTTTAACCCCACATATATGATGTTTGACTGATTATTATTAGCATTCTTTGAAGCTAAAACCCTCACAAAGAAGCCGACTTGGTAATAATGTAACCTGACACTGGGTTTGCTGATGTTTTTTTGAGTGTATTTTGAAGCAGTCGCACAAATCCCCACATACCAGCATGTAGTAATTAGTGCAGCGACCCCTTCGTGTAAAAGCTAGAGGTTAACCAGTAGACTTGCGTGACATCTCCACACATGAGACCACGCAATGCCACCTTGTAGCACCAACCGCAGTACAATACAAAGAGCATGCCACTCATTCTTAAGGCTGGCACTCACAACCAGATGCTTGTGCCTATACCCAGAGCCTGATGAGACCATTTGTTCTCGGCCTGGGAACAAGAGATGAAAAGAGAGGGATGACTGAAAGAAAAAGCTGAATGTTGCCGCTACTGGCGGTAAGTCAAGGATTTGATATCGCATCTTTGTGTTATCGCAGGGCGGAGATCGACATGGAGAGAGGGCGAGAGAAGAAAAGAGGAGAGGGAGAAACGAGAGAGAGAGAGAGAGCAGTGTGGACATGCCTGCTGTTTGCTTGTCTATCTCTCTTCTCCATCAAGTCACCCAACAACAGGAGGACAGCTTTCCACTGAACCGAGACTACCGCAAAAACTTCAAATGCATACACACACACACACACACACACACACGTCATGAACATGAAGACCTCGCAACAGAGAGGAAGATCACTTTACTTCCAGCTGTTGACGACATACGAATCCTGCAAAAGCACACTTACTCTGCTCTACAAACTGCCTGATTCCTGATTGATCTGATTGCTTGAAAACGGCACTATTATTGAATGGCATACCTGAAATACAGTGCATACCACTTGCCTGTATCCATAGACTGAATCTCCTCATTCTCCCTCCTGCTGCCCGTTTTTCTTTATCAATGTATTCACACTTTTTTTTTTAGCAGACTCAGCTCAACCTCTGGAACATTTACATTTCCTGCTCTCCTCCCATTTCTCTCTCTCTCTCTCACGCTCTTTCACTTGGTTTCTATCTCATCCTGCTCTCCTCTCTTCTTACATATCATTATACATTTACATAGAAGGCTCATTGACAATGTGCTGTCATTAAGAAAAAGAGCCATTGTCCTCATGTGCTCTAAGACGAATGTCTCAAGCCCGTAATATCATCAAATCATCAAACCCATCAACATTTTCCTGTACCAGTATTGGTTTCCCAAAACTATCATTGTCACTCACCCCACTCTTGTATATACACACACAAGCCCTTCAGCATCCAATGTTTCGGATGAACTTAGAGCTGAAATGCACACTTGCGCCACTGGCATAAGAGCAACAAAGGTCCACACAGGCCCTGTTGTCCTGAGACAGTAAGGTAGTTATCTGTGCCACAGTGGGAACATAAAGCAGTCAGTCGATGAATGCAATCTTTATATCTACTGCACCAGAGGTGATTTGAAACACTGCCACTGGACGTCATAGAGCCCCACTCTGAAACCCGGCCTTTGAAGCGCTGACAGTGCCGACAGAATCAGGCCAGCTCTTTGATACGGGTGCAGGGGAAAGGAAAACTTGAGCATTAAAAGGAGCATTATTTGGTTACAGCTCCATTAAAAATGCTGAACTTTGAGGATGTGAATGGAGGAGTAAAACAAACTCGAGTTGGCCAGAAAGTGGTTTTTAACCTACCTTGTTATGATGTTTGTTGGGGCTTCAATTACAGAGGACAGAATAAGTTCTTTTTAGGTAAGTAAACATTTGCAGTATATCATTATTTTTGGTTCTGTTTCATATTCTACATTTACATTTCCAGATAATGGAGCTTGACTATTTAAATAAACACAATTACTGTATACCACACAAGCACAATAATCACTAAAGCAATCCTAAATTGGGAACTTGTGGTGTTATTCTTTGTTTAATCAAAAGTCCCTTGTTAGACCTGTTTGGGCTTGAGGGAATTTTTCCCCAAGAAATTCTGTTTATTTTACTCCAGCTTCCTGTTTTCCTATCACACATCATCTAAATGCTCTTTCTCACTTCCTGCCCGTGGGACTGCAGGTAAACCAAAACATTACGTCAGTGAGGAACTCGCTTCTCGCCACTTCGGGCCCTGGAGGGTTTTTTTTTTCGCAGAACGATAAACACAATGGCTGGCAGTGGGAGAGAGAGTTAATTACTAAAGCTGATTCACTCGCTAATGACTGTTTCACTTCTGTGGGGTGTTTTTAATGGGATTCAGGAGTCAGGCTGAGCAACAGCACAATCTGTTTTTAATGGGACTTTGAATGGGTAGAGTTGACGCTGTGGCACTCAGAGACAAAGCCACTGCTTTTATGTGTGGCGCAGAGTGATCTCATTGGAGGCTTGGTAATAAAAGAAGAATGGAGTGATTAGATTAAGAGGAACATAGAAGAAAAAAAAAGAACAACATTATCAATGGTTTCACACTATTCAGAACACACTGTGAGGCATTTCTTTCACCACAATCTCACTTAATCCCAGTTGCTGTTACAACAGAAGCTTTCACTGCAGCTCTGATTTAGTCTGACAAAATGGGGCAAAAGAAAATATTTTGCATATATAAAGCATATATACTGTATATTATATATAAAGTAGAAAGCATTTATAAGGATGCTCTTTTCCTGGAGGTTGTATCTGGAACTACATGTGTGTATGAGCACGTGGAGGCCCACATGAGGTCTTCAATGTACGTGCCAGTGGAGTCATTGATACATGATAAAACATTCTTCAGCACCCACCTGAAAACCACTTTTTCTTTCTTTTTTCTGGATTTAGAAACACTATCCCACCTCCTCTTTTTGTTGATTTATCATTTTTCCTGATGAGGCCCATCACTGTGGTGTCATCAGCAGACTTTAGGATGTAAGAGCTCTTATACTCAAGCTTGTTTGATAAATGTATGGATTTCTGTCCTTCTTGACACTTGGATATCCTGACCAAAAAGCACCTTAATTGTTCCTTTTTTTTAATGTCCAAGCACTCCAGATTCTTAATGTGTTTTCTTCCAGTGTGTAGGATTAAGGGGCAGAACTGGAATCTAATATTCATAATTATGTTTTTACTAGTGTACAATCACCTAAACATAAGAATTGTTGTGTGTGTGTTACCTTAATGAACCACGTTGAGTCTGGGTCAAACCAAACACTCACTGGCTCTATAGAGGGCCTTTTGCATTTTTTGTGTTTTAGCAGCCTTTGTGGGAAAGTGGGGTGTTCAGCTTCTTGCAACCTGTAACCACACCACTAAATGCCACATCACACACAATGGAACTTTAACATACAGTACGTGACAACATTATTGTAGCACAAGACAGTTCTACTGCAGCCATAAGTGTCGGGCAATCCACATTCCTGAATGAAGGCTTATCAGCGGCTAATGTTAGCAAGCTAGCAGAGTAGACCCAATAACATAAATAAAGATTGGCCGGTGTGTTACTTCCTCCCACTGTACATAAGTGAAGCCAAAATATCTCAGATATGAGCGCTGCCATCTTGCGCTGGTGTGACATTTGGAGCCAGAGTCTGTGCAGTAGTGATCGGGGGGTGGAGCCGCGGTCTCGAGTTCTCGCCCATACACCCACCTACTCAATTGCAAGTAGGGGTCAGCTGTCAATCATGATGTTTCACTCCCCTTAATATACCATCAAATAACGATGATTAAAAAACTGATGACAGAAACATCTCTGGAAAAAAAATTATTTGACGTGCACTTTGAGTTTTTAGTTTGGCCCATGTCCTATCTGATAACATTGAGGGACGGGATTATTGACCGATACTGCAGCCCACCACCAGGGGGCGATCTAGATGTTTGGCCTCACTTTTGGGGAGCTCTCATGTCATCTATCGTTATATACAGTCAATGAGAGGACCTAACTCTGAGTCACATCCCTTGCCCTTATGCCAATAAGCTAACATGTACCTGACCAGTTTGTCCACTGAGTGAAGAGCTGATTCAGCAAACTCCTGATAAGACAGTTCCTGGAATGAGTGTAATGTAATTACTGTAACATGTGTTACTGTCCAGCAATGTATGAAGTGCATTACATTCCTTAATTGAAAGGTGATTAGCAGTGTAACAATAGAGAATGATGACAAAGCATTGTGTGTTTCACTGTGGCCCCCTGTGTGTGAGTGTCCATGGCTACAATGTGAGAATGGCGGAGAAAAGGAGGCTCAAGTCTCGGGTCTCTGACCCCAGAGTTATCGCCTCAGCCCCCTGCTGCACAAACAGGGATTGCTAAGCTCTTTATAGAGACCACTTCCCTCCATGGCCTTGCAGAACCTGTCCACCCCCGCCGGTCAGCACTTGTTCACACCATCACATAATGTACTGTACATGCTCTGCCAATACACATAGGTCGCATGCATGTAAACAGACTCGCTCATCTACCTTCTAGGGAATTTTTTTAGAGAGGAGATCAGAGAGTATCAACTGTGCGTGCATATAAAACCCATTTGATATATCAACCTTTAATGTGTTTAACAACATAAAGCTGTTTGCAGTGAGTGAAGAACGGTCATGTGATTTGGGTTTGCACTTAATAATTAAACAAAAATTAACGCCATAGGCTCCGACATGCTTCCTATTTGCTGTAGCCTATAGCCCGTGGCTGTAGCCCACTCTGTTGCTACGGTTGCTCCCCTGTTCTGCTCCGGAAATCGGTACCCATAAGCGCGGGAATGTCGCCACAGACACCAATTTAAAAACTCTGCTGTAATGTGAAATACAGAGAGATTTATCTGGTGGCGATCAGCGTAATCATCAATGTGTGGACCCCTTTGATAAGGGCTTGAAGGTAACAAATGCACTAAAGAATCTGAATATGTCTTCCACCACTGTACATTAGTAGTAGTATTATACATCTCATGAGAAGGACATTATTTTTCCACCATTGCTACTTTTATGTTATCTTGAATACATTTAGTTGTTCCTGAAGCCTGAGGAGGTGCTGGTGCCTTGAAGTGTTTTTGCTTTAGCACGGCTCTAGAGATAGCAGTATCGGCCGGTCAGACCACCACTATGATCCAGACTGAAATGTCAAAAATATTAATATGAGTTGCCATGAAATTTTGCACAGACATTCATGGTCCCCAGGGGATGAATCTGAATGACTTGAGCGAACCCTTGATTCTTCCTCTGGCGCCACTAGCAGGTTGAAATTTATGACAACTACTGTATATGCTCACATTGCGCCGCAGGACAAATTGTAATAATTTTTGTGATCCCCTGACTTCAACATCTAGCTCAATCATCAGATCAAATATTTACTTTGTCCAATACTTTGGTTTATGACCAAATACCTGCAAAACTATTCCCATCATCCTCAGCGGTTTGTGTTGAGTGCTTATTAGTAAATGTTAGGGATGTGACCATGGTAAACATTACCTGGTAAACATCAACATGTTAGCATACTGGCATTAGCATTTAGCTCAAAGCTGAACGCACACACTGCAGCACCATAGCACAAGCAAACCTGAGCAGCTACTGAACAATCAACAAAGTGTTTGATAGCTGTGTGTGTCTGCTGTTGTTGGCGAGAGCTAAAATAAGGAAGCAGGAGTGAAAAATGGATTCCTGGACGCTGAGCACATGTTCTGTTTTGCCCTCCTCTCTCCGTTAGCCGGTTGAAGGTGTCAGTCATTCGTGTTTAAGTGTACGTGCACGTCTGCCTTGCACTGTAGCCCACGATGATTTACACCTCCAACTCTGCACGACAAAGAGTATGTCATTTAAAATAGCAGGTGTTCACATGTTTCTTAGCTCATGGAAAGCAAATTAAATAGAGAGAGGGAGAGACAGAAGGGAGTGTGTCTGTGTGTGTGTGATTGGAAGGGGAAGGGGGTATGCCTGAACCTGAATTAAACTCATAAATGGTGCAGTCAAACTGGCATGCAGGTCACTGAGTTCCCCCCACCCCCCACCCCCCCACCACTGCCGGGTCTGTTTCTCATCTTGCAACAATAACTTTGCCAGGCAGCTTCTAGCAGCACTGGTAGCAGTTATCCGGTTGCTGTTATTAGCTTTGGTGAAAGTCATGTCGGAGATATTCAGGTCAGTCTAAAACCACTGAATATAAAGCAGTGGGGGTTGCGGGGAACTGTGCGTGCATGTGTGTGCGCTCCTGTCTCTGCACACTCTGCAATGACATCATCTTACTGGGCGAGGAGAAACGTGAAAAAACTGTGTGGATGAAAACAGACAAACTGAGAAGATTTACAAATAGTACAAAAGTAGTTTTAAAGGCTTTTATTTTATACTCAAGAGAACATTCATAGGACATACTGAGAGAAACCCTCATGTTGCATAAAAAGAAAATAAAGAAAAGGAGCAGAGATGAGAAGGTTTTTAGGGAAACA
Organism: Hollardia meadi; assembly: GCA_037974645.1. NCBI lineage: Eukaryota > Metazoa > Chordata > Actinopteri > Tetraodontiformes > Triacanthodidae > Hollardia > Hollardia meadi. The sequence continues at coordinate 6,086,665 of JBBPCS010000672.1, forward strand.
AAACTGGATTTGCTCTTTTGCAAAAATTGACAAAGAGAACAAATGGGGTGCTGTGAAGTCCGCGAGGCGGCAATGTTAACAGGCTGTCAGAGATCCCTTCGGTGTTTCCTCTCCCCTGCCCTCCCTCCCTCCTCCACCCCTGTCGTGACCTCCCCTCAGAAGCCACTCCGTCAAACCGACTTCCACTCTGACTCCCGCATCTCAGCCTCACCTCGCATCAAAGATGGTCGTGTCGGGGGTTTTCCTCAGAAAATACCGCCACAGGAACACACACGGCCTTTAAGTGGATGAAACAGGAAGTCTGCTGCCAGTAGTCCAGGAAGGTTTTTCACACTGAAGTACAGATGCTGAGGTTGCCACGGGGTTAACTAACTGATACAGAAGCTCTGTAGCCTTCCTGAAGCTGCAAGATCGTTTTGAATATGAATAAAAACGATCTACATCAGTTATAAGATCATTACTTATTTTCTAAAGTTGAATTGTTCCTTCAAAGAAAGAAACCAAGAAAGTAAAAAAAAATCTATTACTTCTGTTGCCTAGTTTTCACAGTATTTGTCTTTGCGTAACATCAATAATGGCTGTATTTCATTAGTATTAGTACACCTATCAGATTTCACTATACTTTTATTATCGTGTCCAAACAAATTCACAATAACAAATACTCAAAATACGGATGTAGGCAGCTTGAGAAAGTAATCATAACTGTGCCAGTATACAAAAATAATGATTAGACTTAATGAATAGAGGAAACCAGATGAACTGAAATCTAAAATCTGCACTGGATTATTTAGACAATATTATCATATGTGTATTAATAACACAATATCAACATTTTATTTTCATCACGGTTATCGTCAATATCGGTGTATTGAGACACCCCCTAGTCCACATCTCCAAATTCTTTGAGGGATTCAAATACCTGGTGTAGTGCTCAGTGACGATATTTCTGTGGTTGATTAAAAAAAAAAGCAGTCAAGCCAATCGCAGCTTTGTAGGAAAGATCAAGAATGTGGATGCCATCTTCATGTGCGAAAGCCAGAAAAATAGTGACACTAACTAACACTCATGGCAACACGCGCATGGTGTCAGACTGAATAATAAATTGTATTAAAGGACTTAATAACAGTAATGAAGAGCATTAATTAATGATATTAGTCACACCTGTGCTATATCAAGACAAAAGGCCGGAAACACGATCTTAAAAATGGCTAACATATGCGTGTGTGTGTGTGTGTGTGTGTGTGTGTGTGTGTGTGTGTGTGTGTGTGTGTGTGTGTGTGTGTGTGTG
>JBBPCS010000672.1:6104123-6119306 GCA_037974645.1 Hollardia meadi
TGTGTGTGTGGGTGTGTGTGTGTGTGTGTGTGTGTGTGTGTGTGTGTGTGTGTGTGTGTGTGTGTGTGTGTGTGTGTCTTACCTTAACGGTGCGGTGGTGCTTGCGGGAAGGATGACAGCGCATGTTGCTTGTGTTGCAGCAGCCCGTGCAGCGCTTCACCTCCACACAGGGCGGCCATATCAGGAAGTTGGCAGATGTGGGATCCACCTGGCTCCTGGGGATCTCGTAGATCACCGTGCGCGTCTTACACACCGCCGGGACCGCCTCCTCTACTAGAAGAAAGACAGGGAGAGGGAGGAGTCGAGTTAACGAGTGCTGGGTGACACATTTTCCGAATGCAAGCGCGTGCTGATGTATTGTTGCAATCTGTCCTTTTCGCTCCCCAGCTGCAGCTTTGCGCATTCCTTCAGTGCTCATTACTTGATGACTCACTTGATGTGGGAGTCGTCTTACCTCAGATCACGCTCAACCTCCTTTAAGACTGTTATGAAGACAAGCTATCCAAAAAGCTGATCTCATATCAGCTAAAGAGCTTTGGTATCAAGTTGGTGAGACATAAAGAGACTGCTCCTTTGTTCATAGCCCTCACTGGGGTTAATGCAGTGTGACTAGGCCAGAAAGCCTTTATGTCCACCGGTGGGAAATCTAATCATGGCCTTTGACCCTGTTGTCCATAGCGAAAAGAGGAAGGGAGTAAGCATACATTTCAGATTTAATGCTCTGAAAGGCCCTCAAACCTAAAAATGTAACAGAGAGTGTACAGTAAGATAACATTATGTCGTAAAGATGATATGTGCATCAAGTGCAGAACATGAGGGCTTTTGTGGACAGCTGCCAAAATGGTATACTGTATCCTACACTTATGATACCGTGCACATACATGAAATACGACCAGCCACTTTATCCTGTGTTGCTTTAAACGCTACGCTGCTGGGGGAGATGTAAAGAACACGCAGCCAGTCTTAACACACATACACACACACACACACAGACATTGCACACTACATGGTGCTCTCCACGCCTTGATCAGATATCGTACCGCGTGGCGTTTTATGAAGAAATCTGACTGAGAGCCCAGGCGAGCTGCAACTTGAGCCCTGAATGCCTGGAATTTCGCCGCTCAAGGATATATTTCTCTCCTGACGCATGAGTCTCTGATCTGGAAGCCTCTGGCCAATTAAAAGGCTTCATGTCAGACGTCCTCTTCAACCAGTCTCATTTCTCATGATTCCTTGATTGCCATAAATACTGGGTAGATGTCTTCATTAGGGTTCCTTTTATCCACAAAAAAGCGGTATAAAAGCCACTAACTATTAGCTTTGTTTGAAATTAGTGCAAAGTGATCGGCTTCATCTCCTGGGAACTCATATTTAAGATAGACGGAGGTTATTTTTAGGGCATCATGACACTGTAATAAGCTGTGATGTATATAGTGCCAAGCGTAATTCTGACGCAACCTCTGAGCTGCACAGTGAAGCATATAGTACTCATTCAGTCTTACCGATGCTCCTCTTGCGTCGGCTGTGGAGCTGGGAGCTCTTCAGGTCATTGTAGTAACCAGGGTGATGGGAGTAGTTCTTGTGGTGGTTGTGGTGCTTGTGGTGCTTCGGCTCCTCGATAACATCGTTTCCCGTACCTCGTCGAAACAGAAGTCAGCCATATTAATAATGTCACACAGAAAAAAAACACTCACACACACACGCACACAAAAAGCTAATTCAACCTATAAACCAACTATGAGTCTGTTAACCACCGCTGCAGCTTTGACAGTGTTGAAACGGCCTCACCACAAGGCTGCACATGGTCCACTATTGATGTTTTATATACGCCTTCCACAACAAACAATGTGTGGGTTAGTCCCATGACCATAATGAGATGGTAACTTCATACTGGTTTTTGTGCTGTACGTAGCACATGCTTTGATTCCCTGAAGGGTTCCCGTCAATGTGCTGGCGGGCAGGCAATGGCGACTGCTGATGATGACACAAATTGAGGTAAACAGTCCAGAGGACACAGGGTAGGGGCAGGAGACCTCTGTGTAACTGCAAGCTTTGTGTGTCAGCCTCGCTCACACTCATTTGGCTGAACTTTCCCAACACGAATAAAGTCATCTAGATGCAGGTGAGTCAGCGTGCTCCTTCAAAAACAACCAGCTTTCACAGACACACGGGGGACTAAAGTGGTCATTTGACAGGTGGTACTCAGCAGCCATTATCCCCTGCACATAATTAGTGGTTTCGTGTCTCTCATTTACCTGAAAATGTTTGCTTTTTCAATCATTCGGTTGCTTGGAAAAGTACGTGCTTTGTCGTGCTGCGGTGGAAGCCTCTTAAAGCTCCCTAAACTTCAGTCTAAGATAGTCAGCCCGACTTGTTCACAGTCATGGTCATCTGATAAAGCTTGCTTGTTTTGGTCCCCACCCAGAATATGAGGTGGATTACAGAAGAGTGCCAGAGCAGCAATAAAACGATAAAGCTTGTTCGCAGGATACTGCCCTCTCCCAAAGAGCAGAGTCTGAGAGTGTTTGCTCAGTGGGTGGGTCTACATGTCTGCAGGTACAGCATACACCTGGCTAATACAATCCTGTGCACTTAACATAAACACACGACTACACAAACTCCTTTCATTATCCTCCGTAACATGCTAAAACCTAATGTACACCAGCACAACAAAGCTTAGCCACAGGCAAACACATTCCACTCATCCAGCTCCTTTGTGCTCTGACCAGAGTCATCTGAAGGGATTTCCTCGACCTATACATGGTCCACCCCTGGGATTGGTTGTTTATTTGCTTTTGTATGCCTTCTTTTTGCAAGTCTGCCCCTCAGTGAGAGTGGAGAACCTGTCGTGCAGTCAGTCAGACAGCCAGTGACCCAGAACCAAAGGTCCCAAGAACGGAAGTGTTGACTGCAGCTGAAAGGGCGAAGCTATCAGTCTGTCGGGCCATATCCAGAGATACACACACTCTCCAGCGCATGCCATGTAGGTGCAAACACACACCTACACTGTCTGCACTGTCAGGTGGACTCGTTGCGACAGCTGGCTGATTTTGCTACCTAATGACCTTTTAACACTGCGGGGTCATTGACAGAACACCCACCGAGCCTCCTCTCGCTCTGCCATACCTATTCCTCTCTTCATCTCACCCTGTCGGAAAAGGATGAGAGTTAGGAGATGGCGTCACACTGGTGGTCACCCCTGTTTCAAAGCTGACAGGGGAAAGGGAGGGTGGACATAAAGAAGTCCTTTATAGACAGCAGAGTCCTCTTTTCAGCACAATAAAAGAACCTCTCTGTTTTTTGTTGTTTTTTTTACACTGAGGAACAAGGAATATAGGGAAAGAGTGCAATCAGAGTGATCCGGCAGGTAGGTGCAGGAAAGAATTAGGTAAAAAAAAAAAAAAAAAAGGAAGGTGAGGCAGCGGAAAACTAGAGTGAGGGGTTTACTCCTCTGTTGGTTCCAGGTGACTGAGAAGTAATAACACGCCCAGAGCGTCGTCAATCAAGAGACAAGAGAAAAGAGGACAGGAGACAGTCTCTCGCTATGAATCAGGCTTTCATGACTCGCAAATTACTCCCCCCATTAGCTGAGGGCCTCGGCTCCCTCCCTTTCCTCCTCCTCCTCTCTTTCTTTCTCCCTCTACTTGTACAAATAGCCAACATGTTGTTGACTTGTTGTAATAAGTGCCTCCATAATTCTCTCTCCCTGTCTCTCCTCCTTGTTTCTTTATTGTCAACAGTTATATGGCTGAGCTGACAAAGTGTCCGTTTTAGGTCATAGGGGAAAAGGCCCTCCCTGTGTGTGAGAGAGCAGGTAGAAAGCACAATAACTATGTTTTGTTTTTTTCAAAGGCACTGCAGGTTCATTGGAAGTGTTGCCATCTGTGCCGTAAGTAAACACACTGCCAGCTTGTCGGAAAACAAAGCAGATTGCACAACAAGTTGCGGGCATTCCGAGTGGATTGTGGCAGGAATACAACTTGCTCCCTCCTCCACGTCTGTCCCATGCCAAGAGTCAGGTTCCCTTTTCTGTCAAAGTCCTTCACTGAGAGAGATAAGAGCAGGCAGGCTGGGGGGCCGCCTGAGGAGGGAGACAGGGATAGAGGAGAGGGAAAGCGAGGAGAGGAGCACCTCAGGGGCCAGACAGCCATCTGCAGACTTCAGCGGGGTCATCTCACCTGTCAGTCAGAGCCGAAGACACCATCCTCGCCGGACGTGTGCACATAGACACACAAAAAGAAACCAACACTGATAAAAAAAAGCGGCACTAAATGAAACACACTGCCACAAGATAAGCCCCCATAGGCCTTCCCAGTATTCCCGACAGATATGTCCTTACAGGTTGAATTATATAAAGCTGTCCTTGCAATGACAGAGATCTCAGAAACTGACAACCAAGCACTACACAAGGTTAAAGCGACACCATAAAAATAATCCCTATCTAAATAAATAAAATGCTAAAACAAAAATAATCATGGATTTCCTGGATGTGCCCTTCAAAACGCAACATTAGTCACTGGTGCCAATGTGTAAAGGTTTAAACAAACACCTCAAATTAGCCCTTCCTCTCTCCTTCCCTGGTTGACATGCTATGCCATGTACAGTTCGGCCTATACTGGTAGCTTTACTGTCCCAGCGATCCGCAACAAAAGCTCTGAAAATACCCCTCTGGCTGGCGTCAAAGGTCTTTTAATGGGCTGCCCTGGGCTGCCAAGCCAGGCCTCAGACAGATTTATGTCCTCGTAATAATAATCAGCCTACTACTGTTACCCTGCAAAACATTCCTCTGTTTGAAGAAAGACATGTTAATTCAATTATAAACACCTCTTCTCATGCTATAGGCACTCCAGGGATCTATTCTGGGCTCGGTGTGGCGCGGGGTGGTCACTGTTGTGGAGCACAGGTTGATTTGATTGTGAATTAATAAATTAAACACACTAATGATGTGGGGCTATTAGTGCTAATTGATACATCCATCAGAAAAGCATTTGTGCGGTTATACAGACATGAGACTTGAGTCAAAGACCAGCCCTTATGTTGCTTTGCTGAATATAAGTTTACTAATGAGCTATGACCAATGAGGTAACTTAGATCATTTGGGACTGTTAAAGCAAATTTAGTAATTACCTATTTCCATCAACAAATCTTTAGGGGAGAGCCCTGAATTTATAGCCAGAGCCTGTGTAAATACAGGCTCATGTGAAGGCAGAGGGCTTCTTTCAGCCCACCCCTTGTAACTTAATCTAAGACAGTCGGAGTCGGACCGGTCCCCCACCACAGAAGAAGCAGCGCCTCCAAGAACCTGAAGCTGAGGGAACCCTCCTGACCTGCGAGCCGCTGTCTCTGTTTACAGGGCTACATGTGTGGCAGTGGTTGCTGTAAAGCCGGTTTATTGCAGCAGCTGAGAGAATATTAACAAATAAATGTTTGCCAGTGAAAGTCCATCTCTGTCACATGCGTACAGTCGACGCACCTCTCACGGTAACTGCTTTATCACGCACGCCAGGGTGAGCCATGATTCTTATAGATTCCCCGCTGAATATAATATTAAAAACAACAGATATTTCATGTTGCACTTAATCCACTCAAGCAGCACGACTGGGGCTCAAACACCAGTTTCTCCCTATGTCAAGAGGCACAAGTGGATCCATGAACGATGACAGCATGTTATCAGTGCTTTCTGTTATTATTTAATATTGAGGTGAACACCATGAAGGCTGTCTTTACAGATGATTCCACAATAGAGCATCATTTTACAGCCACTAAATACAACTGCAATCACAATTCAGCTGTTTGTTTGTTGTTGTTTTTAGGACGACCCTTTACTACTTGTTGTTACATCAACAATCGTGAGATTGAACAACATCTAGGGCTTAAAATGTAACTTGAGTCTATTGAAAGAAGTATCAAGAGGCAGAATTTACCTACGGAGTCAATGTCCAGTAGCCGCTGGAGGTCGCTGATGCTGTGGATTTCACTGTGGGACAGCCTGTCTATCAGCTCCTGGGGAAACTCCACTTCCTTTAGGGGGGGGGGGGGGTCAAACAAGAGATGAAAGTTAGAGATCAGTCCGGTTTGTGTCATTGTTTGTCTGCATAAATAAACGTGCTGTGTTTAAACATCCACCAGGAAGAGCAGTGCTCGAACGATTTTGCAACTATGTGCGAACTACAGCAGATCTGCCCCACATGCATGGGGAGAAGGTGGTGCCGAAACCCCACTTTATGCAATTTAAATAGGCTTTGCAAAGAAAAAAAAACTGCATGACTTGACGCTTTCAAAGTTTTTATGAGGATCTCTTGTTTAGTTCGGCACCTGAAGTAAGCACTATTTCCCTGTGAAATAGCTATTTTTCAACGGATTCCCATAGCCTGTACCGGGCAAGCAGGACAATTATTGTGAGAAATGAAAAGTAAAATTGTGATAATGCTCTGACTCTTATTTGGATGCCGAATTAATAATAGTGTCCAATGAGCCCACAAATCATTCTTTTAGCCTACTAACCTTGCTCGAAACAACACTAAATCGTACGTTTTCAAACGGGATTTGGAACACCGCTCCGAAATGGGGAGAACGGTATCTCTCCGCACTTTGCACTTGTTGCGGTCTTGCAGGCACCTCAAGTTGAGCAAACCGTGCAGCCCTACAGGAACAGCGGCTATTTATATCGCCCGGAGCGGTTCCCATGAAAGCGCTTAGGGCCAACCAAAACGTTTGCCCAGTTGGCTCAGGCTACAAACAGATTTGGCACAAAAGCCAAAAATAACTGCGATGTGCGTCCAAGTGCAGACGCGATGTTGGCTGTTCAAAAGCGCACAGTCACTGGCCCTCGTGGTAATGGAGCTGATATGCTGTTTGTTCAATCTCGAGAAATGAATTCACATATTCACACTCTTCTTAAAATAGCCTCTCAGTCTAAACTGCCCTTTTATTTATTTATTTATTTTTTGAATGGACAATTAGATCCGTTAGGTTCATTCAAATTAAGAATATGCGTTAATAAGCTATGCGCTCACATAATTACAGGCTTTAAATCGAAACTTTCTTCTCTGAGCATCAAGTTGTGGTAGGTGTTGGAGAAATGCGCGCTCTGTTGGAACTTCGCACCCTCACAGGAATAAAACCCCGCACCACTGTGAATGACATGGAAGCGCAGGGACAGTCTATCCATACCCGCAGCTCTCCGGCTCCCTGGTTAACTTTACCTCAGAGGTGGCCAGCAGCAGGTACGTCGTCCACAGCAGGAAACAAAGTGCGGCTCTCATCTCCCTTTAATTTAGATTTAACCCCGTACGAGAAAACGGCGCTGTTCTGTAGGAGCCGCAGAATCGCTCCTGGCCCCACAGGATCCACAACCATCCCCTCGGGGAGAGAAAGCGGGGTGTCAGAGCTGCTCAGCGGGCTCTGCTGCACTGGCTTGTAACAAGCTGAAGAGGCTGGAAGTTGACTCTTGTTATTCACACTGGACTGCGTCCCCTTGGAACAAGCCCTGCGCGGAGGCTCGGCATATCTCCTCAGGCGCAAGTGGGACAATCCCAAGAGACAAGTCTGACACGCATTGCACTTGTCCTTTACCCCCTAACAGCCTTCAAACTTCAGCCAAATGTGTTGATATATCTGTTAAAACTTGACAGACGCACCACTCCCTTTCCCCCCCTTATATTTAATAGTCCTAAAAGAATATAATCCAAACGTGAAGATCCTCTCAGAAAGTCACAAGGGAGTAAGTTGTCCGTGTTGTTCTATCCAGAGCCTGTGTTGCAGCAGTCTGGACAGGTCCTTTAGCTATGTGGGACTCTGAAGTGAATGAAGTGAGAGCGCCTCTGAGCCGCTGAATATAGAGAGCCAGCAGCTCTGTGCCCGTTGCGCCTCCCCTCGCGATTCGGTGATCGTGCATCTATTCAGCGAGGAGCTGGTTGGATGACTTAAGTCTCAAGAGCATGTCCCCACCCCACCCCCACCCTTCTGCCCGTGTGTGTGTGCCCAAAGAGCTCATTCAGATATTCAGTCTGTAACCGATATTGATTATCACAGATTGGATGCAAAATCGACCAGTGGACAAACTGAGAACAAAAAAAAAAAAGGATGAGGATGAGGATGCTGATGAAGACAACTCCTCATTGATAACAATTAAGGCAGTGATTGAATAACAAATTAGAACAAGCCAATAAGTAAATGTTAAATCGCTCGGGATGTTTTTATGTTTTCCAGGATTTGATCAAAACTGGACAAAGAAGGCAAAAGTGAAACATGATGATGCTGTTGTGCTTTGAGTTTAAGGCAGAAGATTCCATTTATGTTGGTTATTATGTCTGGACATCTAGTACTTGATTGAAACAAAGTAATGTGTAAAAAAAAGAAAAGTGAGCTAAAAGGAAGAATGATGACATAGATGATGACAATGACCCAATACAGTCTTAACCCTTTAACACCCATGTGTGTGTGGACATGATTTTGGGACAGAGGAAGCAACCACTTTAGAGGAGGTTAACAACAGGCTGGTCTTAACTTGTTGTGAGGAAGCTGGAGGCTGTGCAGTGCAGCGCGGTGCTGGGAGGTCTGGGAGAAGAGCCTGAGGGCCTGATAAACGAGCCTTACCTACAGGAGCAGAGACACAGACGACGTGCACACACATTATCAGCCAGAGGGTGACAATCAGCAGGGAGCCATAGGTCAGCCAACCAGGTGGTCTGCCCTACACCTTGTCCATTCAACTGGATCGCATAGCACAAGGCCAGCCTGAGGGCGCGGAGAAAGCACTGCAGCAGCTGGCGGAGCGATTAATGTAACTATTTTAATAAGCCTATGAATTTAATTTTAGGATGGCACCAGTGCTGTAAAATGTAGAGCCAATTATGTCAAACGTTGCTCCTATTGAAGCCTGTTTAGCCTCTTTACTGTGCTGCACTTATTATTCATTGTCTCAGTTCAACACTCCATGAGTAACCATGCACATTAAAGTATGTGATGCCATGGCAAAATGACTAATACTGACCAGTGACAGGCATGTTCATCACATGCAACAGTCCCACCGTGTTGTCATGGTTACGTCACAGGTCAGCCTCCCTGCCGGGATGTGCTCTCTCACGAGACGTGTGAGTCATGTTTCTTATAGGTGTACATCATGGTGGGAAAGTGGGAGTCAGAGGAAGCGGCGAGAGAGCAGACAACACAGGAGGAGAGAGTGATTGTTTTGTTTTAATGTTTAGGCCAGAGAAGTGAGTAAAAGGAAAAAATAGCGGGTGAGAATGATGCATTGTCATTTTTCTCATTCCCTCTCTCTTTCACTCATTGTGTCTTTTGTGCTTCAATGGTTGTGCTCATAAATGTAGCACTCAACCAGACCGCCTCCACTCACAAATGTGTTTTTCTTATGTTTACATCCCCTAAAATGTCTGACCTGGACCATACTGACTTGTATCGGTCCAAAGTTTGTCACCACAAAAGGGTTTTCACATTCCTCTACTGGAGGGGGAGATGTCTGTGCACTTCCTAAAAACATGAGATTCAAACTTACACCGGGCGAGCTAGATTTGGTACGTCACAAATACAAAAGCCAATCGCTGTCTTCTTTATAAATACTACTACTGCCAATGAGCCAGTTCCCAGGCAAACTTGGTTGGTTATCAAGATGTGAACACACTGTACCATTGTAGCAGATATTATTGTATGTTTCATAACCACTAACGCTGTCAGCCACTGCCAGTTACAATCTAACAAGCTAACAAACAACAGAAACAAAAGATGCTAAATACACTTACCATTCTGATACGTCTGCTAGTCGACGATTTCGGTGCACAAGACTCCTCATCTGAGTCCGGGTCTGACTGAGGCTCAAACATTTAATGTTACGACTGAATCTCTCCCATGTTTCCTCTAACACTAGCCATCTTCATCTTTCACCGGTCAATGTAGCGCAAACAGCAATGGTGGGCGTAGATGTGTTTCCAGTCCCTTTTCAGGGTTTTTAAAACTTTTCAATGTAGGAAAAGCATTTTAAACAAAATATGCACAGCAGAGTATTTTTATGTACTTTACAACATGTCTGGAGGGGAACTTTAAACTTGAGTTTGAGACACAGAAGATGGAGATGATGGTGGTAAGAGGAAGATAAAAAACAAGTGGGGGCAGATTGACATGAGCAAGCGAGAGAAAAGAACCTGACATTTTAGGGGGAGAAGAAGAAATTAAAACAACAGGTCTAGAAATCTTTCTCTCTCCCTCCTTCCTTTCTGCATGAGCTATTGGGCAACATGTTTACTGGCAACTGAGGTCTGTGTACCTAACAACATTAACCCTATTAAATGGTTTTATAGATGCTGGTGCACAGTAAATCTAGCCATAAAGAGACTTTCTCTGAGTAAGGTGATGATACCCTCCTGTCCTCCACCCAGGCCACACAGTTCCCAGAGAGAGAAGCGTAGGAAAACGGAGGAAATCTTCTAAGAATGTGGTGGATATGAGTCGCTTTACCTATGGGGAATTAGCGTGTGCCTCTGGATGAAGTCTGTCTTCCATGTTAAAAAGATGTTATCCTTTTGGGGAGTCTTGACCTTGGGAGCCCAAATATCTTTAAGCTGGAACAGGAATGTTTTACTTTAAGGAAGATGTTTGAAAGAAAGGAGGTAAAGCCTGATTCATGAAATTTCCCTGTTCTTTCACACCTGACCAACCTTGAACAAGATAAATACAGGCTTTTAATCATCACCCCTGAGCTAATGAAAACCCTGTGAGGTCAGATCCGATCTGTCTTTTAAATCATTAATACTTCATCTATGGAAAGTAGCCTGACTTTCCATCGTAAAACTATCGTAAGAATACCAATTGGACATAGAAACTCTGGTGTCAGTCCAGTGAGAAAGACAGGAGAAACACTTGTATTAGTAAGTAGGCAGGTCTTATTACTTAATTATCTATTAGAAAGAATGTTGGTTTTGAACCCTCTCAAGTCCCGGTGGTAAGGGGAACACATATTGACGGGGATTTGACACACGCCGGAGCGCGCTCACTCTTGTTTTGCCTGGGTTTCTATCACTCTTCTTCTTCACCTTCTCCATCAGCAGGGTTCTCTCTCTTTTCCAGGGTAGAGTTTCCACAGTTATTCCATTTGTTTCACTGGGAATAACAATGCTTCTTCTTCTTTCAGTTGCGCAATAGCTTGGTGTCGTAAATCAAGCCTTAATTTTTCGGTGAAAAATCCAGCCTGGTGGATGAACAGCATAGTGACAGTGAGGCTAACAGGGAATCAATCTAAACATGGATGGTGTAATTTAAAGCAAATAAGTCGTCTATTGCAAATTTAATGTAAAGGATCTGAATAAATCTTACACCACTGACTAAATTTGCCTGAAAAACAACTCTTTTCTGTGATATTATTTTATTATCCATAGTATGATACAGTCCTGAAACCTACTGAATACATTCACATAAGTAGACCTGGTATCTTAAGTGTTATAACACACACATTATCATCCATCCCAGTGCAGATGAACTCTGAGCCTGCAAAGAAAGCAAAGCATCTCACACTTCAGTGTGCTGGGGAACCATAAAAAGATAGCAGAGCTGCCAATAGAAACTCAATATACTGATAGTCACATTTTCATGACGGTTATGATACCTGTAACTGTTATATTTCCTTTCCAATGGAATCTATTACATATTTTCCACCGGGCATCCCCGCTCTATGACACCTCGTAATGTCAAAGACCGAGTGGATTGCCCTGCAACAGAGAAACAAACAGAGATCTGAAGCTGGTGTCTCCCCCTGGCACCACCCAGCCATATCATGAGCTTGCATGAGTCATGGACACAAGGAGCAGGTCCTTTGCAGACTGTCGAGTGATCTCCACCCTCCTCCTCAGGGTAGAATTTGGCTCCGCTAACTAAAGCCCTAACTAGCTCATCAGTGTCTTTGATGACAAAGTCGATACCATTAGTGGGTTGTGTTTTGATGTTTTTAGTGTGGAGCCCGTGTGTTATTTGACACGAGCTTGTGTCTTGTAATAGGCCCATTAGAAACTGTGGTAACATTTATGGTTGGGTTACTCATGCACACACACACACACACACACACACACACACACACACACACACACACACACACACACACACACACACACACACACGGGTAAGTAATTCAGGTGAAATTTCCCAGGAGCAAAGGTACATTCCAGAGGCTGGTAGCGATATAGATTGGACTTGGAAATTATCCAGAGCAGAGTGCATATCCAGGGCAACCTCCTCACACATAAACAAGCAGTCACACGGTGCACATTCAGACTGAGAAAGACTCAAACACACACTCTTACGGCTTGTTCACTTGAATATTAAGCAGTGGAGGGAGGCCAAGAACAGCAGCCATACTAACCACTTACAACAGATCCTAGACGCAGCTGCTCTTTTATAGGGACGATTACTGGCAGCCATTTACAGGCCTTCATCTCTCTAACATGCAGCCTGAATGAAGTGCTCAGTAGGGCCTCCCAGCACCCCTCCGGACCCCTTTTCCTTTCAGGCACTATAGGTGTGCAGGGCACGATGCCCAACTGCTCTTTCATAAGTCTCAATTGTGTCGTCAAGTCCACCTCTGCGATCAAAAAATTACGCCACATGCACATAAATGCACAGAGCTGGTGGTACAAGGTATGCAAGCAAAATTTCCAGCTGCAACACATTATACATTACAGCAGCACACTTCAGTTGTTAAGGGACCGCGGTATCCTCTCCGTGTGATCTCCAGATCTGTCAAACTGCGGTCTGCTCTTGTCATAACTCTGCCTTGACTTTTTCACTCTGTTCTCCTCCATGAAAGCCGTCCTTAGAAACAGGGCTGGACTGGTCATCTGGCAGACTTTCCCAGTGGACTGACGTGCCTTTTTTTTCTGTCTGACTGGTCCATAAAACAGGAAAATCAGCTCTTTGATTATTTTCTTAATTGGCACAGCTGGCTCAATCACATCTCTTACTGTGCCAGCCCCATCGCCAGATGTGCGATAATTATCATATTTGTATGATTATTTTGTGTGATGTACGATCAATGCCACAGTGTACGATAATTTGACCATTTTGAGACGATGAAAATCAGTAGTAGGTTATCAAAATGTGGACCCTACATCTGTGTTTACGCACTTCATTTCACATGACCTCTTTCCAGCCAATCATGCTGAGGCTATGATGAGGACCGTAATCACGATCACAGCTGTCAATCTCTCTCCCGCCGCTTGACGCTCATTTGAAGTGTCTCAGAGGTGGAACGTTCCCACTACGGTATTCTGTGTTGATGCCTATTTGTTGTTGTGGCTATAATATAATGATAATCTTCCTCACAAAATGATAAATTTACGCCTCTGGTATTATAGTTGAACTTTTCTCATTTGGCAACGCTGCTCGGGTCAGATGCAGTGGCTCAGAGTCAAACCTTTGTAGAAGAAGAGGGTGTCTTTGTCAATTGTCAAGATGGTTAAGCAAAAACAAAAGAAGGGGGGATGTGGAAAATTTGCTGTCCATAAAAATGAATTATTATGTAGTCACTGCCAGGCAGAGAAGCAGGAAGAGGAGCAAGCATGTGACAGGGAAGCCCAGGAACAGAGCTAGCAGGAGGAGAGTGTAGTTATAAACAGGGAGTAGCTTGCAGGGAAACGGACTCTCAGGGAGACGATGATGAACGATGATTAATTCAATTAATGTAGATGATAATAAGATATAACATATCACATAATCGTAACGCTATCATAAAGTGAGACTGTCAGACACTGCTGGTGCTCAGTCAGTCAGTGGCGTGCTAAGCAGCATATAGCATAAGCTGTTTGGCACCGTGATTGCAGCCTAGCATAATTCCCGAATGTTGTCGCAACTTTGGCGGACTATTCTAATGTTAACTAGCTAACGCTAGCGTTGGCTAAACAGTGACAGCTAGGTCCATTTCATATGATAATTTTGTTTAAATTATTAGATGAAGGGTTCCCTTATTAAGTATGCACAGAAAGGTTTATAATACGTTACATCTGCTCTACACTAAAATGTATGTCTGCCTATATGTTAGACAACTACAGAGGAAAAACAGTTTTCATTTCCAACAACAGGCAAAGTTGTGCTACATTTATTTTCAGGTATGTGGTAAATATTATGATATATACAGTACGTTATGGATTATCAGTGGGGTAATGTAAACCCACATGTAGCCGAGCCTGCTCCACACCTTTCTCCACCTACGGCGTGTCCAAATTATTCAGTGCTGCTGTCTAGTAAGCACACCCTTGTTTTAATTGACCTATCACAAACACTATTACTCCTCTCTGAACATTAATATAAAGCAAAAGGTGATCTCTTAACTATGTAAACACCCTATGCAATAGATATCATTTGCATTGTTTAAATTGTACATCTTAGAGAATTCAAGCAATTCCGGATCTGAATTTATAATCATGGCAATACCCTAACCCCTTAATTGTAATTATCTCTCCCTCTCTCCTTATGTCATTGTCTATCAAGCCAGGTTCATGAGGTAGCAGTGGAGGAGAGAGACAGGGAGCAACAAGAAGCTGTAGACTACTTGAGTATGAGTATTGCGTACTCCACAGCCACCACTTTTGTCTGCTTAGAAAGCTAGAAATAGGTGTTTGGTGTGAAGAAGAAATTAACTATAGGGAGGACGCTGGAACAAATCCAAGGAGTGTGTGTGTTTTTGCACGTACCTTGCAGCCTCACCATCCATTTTCTGTTTGACCCCGCTGTTTAGGTCAGAGATAGCCACAGCCTCGAACCACAACGGTATGGAGGAAGCGGCAAACAGGAGGCTTCAGCTCCACATGGTGAAAGGGAATCTCATTTAGACACACAAAATCAGACTTGTAGTTCTGGTATGAACAGACCCACACATACACTCACACATAGAATAGACACACTCATGCACAAACATTTACACACCTGCACTCTCTCATGCGCATTCTCCAATTTCCACAAATGGACAGACAGACAGCAATGAAGCAATTCGGGCACAAGTTCTTACATGCAGTTCCCTGTTCCCCCTGTCCCAGCTCCTTTTTCCTTTAAAACACTGCTTCTTTATTCTCTATGAACAAAAAAAAAAAAAAAACACTTTCTCTTTCTGCACACACATACACACACACACACACACACACACACACACACACACACACACACACACACACACACACACACACA
>JBBPCS010000672.1:6119406-6131505 GCA_037974645.1 Hollardia meadi
ACACACACACACACACACACACACACACACACACACACACACACACACACACACACACACACACTCACTCACTCACACAGAAAACAGGGGACTTCCAGCGACTGAGAAATAGCAGTGTAATTGCCGGTGCTCTGTTGTCTATCAAGACCTGACCTTTTCAACATGTGTGTGTCGTGTTGGGAGCAGTGGGAACCGGCGAGGAGGAAGACAGGGGTCTCCCCAGCTCTGTGGTGGTCTGACCCAACCTCTCCCCTCCTTTCTCCACCCCACCTCCCCCTTAAATCTCTGGGAACTAATACGGCGTCCCCATGTTCTGCTGGTTCGGAGGCTAGGAGGGGAGGACATGGCTAACCCACAAATCAGACTCTTGGCCGGGGGGACATCAAAGGCAGAACATGAAGATGTGGAAAGGACAGGGGGAGACAGAGCTGCCCTGTCTCGCTTCGGTCCCAAGGGGGTGGAGGAAAACTTGAGGTCTATGTGTAGAGCCCAGAAATTATAGTGGCACAAATGTAAGCTTTTTGGTGCTGCCAATGGGAAAATAGCTGACTAGTATTGCCTTACATGAATCTGGGCCTGAAATAAGGACATTAAAGAATGAAACATATACAGGGACATACTCATAATAAACATACAAGAGTTTATTGGATTATGCATCAATGGCAAGTGGAAAGAAATGGCTTTGACTGGCAGAGAAAAGTCATCCAAACAAATAGCATGAAACTAATATCAAGAGTGGAAAAGTAGATGTGAGGTCAACGAGAGAGCCTTGTATAAAAACATATCATAAGCAAAAAGGATCATGCACAGGCCCAATGACAAGTTGTCTTTATGTCGCCACATGACAGACGAGCTCAGCTCTCAGACAGGGCACACAAAGCTGTCCTCAGAAATGTATTAGGAGCCTATAAGCCCATAATTACACCAATTGGCATGTCAGATGGGGGCTTTCACTTCGTTATTTACCCTTCCTTCTCCTCTTGTCTTTCACTAGCCATAAGCTGCCCCGCTGATGGTGTAGGGACCATGAGATGGGGGACCGACTAGTAGCCGTGATGATGATGATGGTGGTGGTGATGTGCAAGTGGGAGGGGGCAGGGTTCTGTACCGGGGGGATTAAGGAGAGATTTCTCTGCTTGACTTGAGCGACATTAGCTATTCTCAACAGAGGTGAAGAGGAAAGACTTGGACGGAAGGAGGAGGAGAGGGGGCGTGAGGAGTCCAGGAGGGGTCGCAAGGTGTTAGAGGAAAATATACCGCTAAAAGAAAACCCCGGGATTAAAAGGTGATTACGACTAGTTAGAGAATCCACTTTGGTGCACCTGGTTTACCATGCACCACCAGCCCCAGGGCCCAGTGCGACTTGACGTGAACTATGACATAGAGCAGGGCTGAATTGTGCTTGAGATTTTCCTCAATACAAAGCCATTCCTATAGCAACCACACCTTTCTGAGCCATGAAAGCACTTAACCTCCAAGAGAGAAGCCCTACACAGTTTATAGGCCGTACCATGATGCAGTTTCGCACGCATCGTGGTAACGATTAACAGTGGTTAATGTGAGCCCCCTACCCCAACGAGCTCCCACTTAAGTCCTCTGGAAGCAGCACTATGGCCGCTTTTAAAAAATAATTACAGCAAGTTTTTCGCTCTTTTATTATTGTTGTTGTTATTATTGGGGGCCATAAAAGTAGTACTAGGTCCAGATCCAGCACTGAGGCATGTAGGTCATCAAGTGAGAGAAAGAGAAGGATAAAAAATAGAAGACACGATTGAATTAGCAAGACACGGGGTCTTACTAATCCTTTTTTCCTAGTGTTTTCCCTTTATTTAATGGTAAAGAGTAGAAAGTAACAAGAAACAAAGGGGAAAGCATCCCTGCCAGAATTGAAGAATTGGAGATGTCACCCCATGTGGCACACATCCCAGTCAGCTGGTCTTCAAGGAACGCCTGGAGAGCCCCGTACTTGTTTGATGTCAAGCAGTCTATGACATGTATCAACAGATGACACATTGGTCACCGTTTGCATGCATGAACAAATGTGTGCAAGTGTGTTTTACAAAAATATGCTGCAGGAATCAGGACTCAAATTAGAAAAAAATAACTTTTTTTGGGTCGCTGAGTCTTTTATGCCATCCCACTCTGTCTTTATGGTACACAGACCAGAACCATAATAACACCTCTTCCAATTCCTCCTCTCCTAGGACTCAAGATGAAGTGTCAAAATCCCAAGGCAGAGAGAGATCACAACAAACTGATTATCAACAGGAAGTGGCTCCATTATGGGCTTAAAGATAGGAGAGAGTGATCTCTGGTTACAGCACTCACTCAAATCCACACATTCCTGCAGGGTTTAGGGAGAGCCAGGTCACCCCTGTGGACACCCCAGCCACTGCCTCAGCCCAGGGGCATTGCTCAGGGTACAGCTGGGACGTTGAAGGGATTTGGGGGTCCTTGAAGAGGGGCTGGAGGGTTGCGGATATCTAGGGTGGCCCAATAATGAGGAGACACTTGACAGCCCTTGCCTTGTGACTTTGCACACCTGCAGTGAGTGGATGTGTTTTGGGGGATGAAGTGAATCCTCTGAGATGCGAGCATAAACTCACATCTACCCTGATGACATGTTCATTCCTGGGAAAAATGCCAGATCTTACCCAGATATTGAAGATCTCGATACACCTGGTCCAATTTGGAGCATCACGTCTCAGAGTGTCAAGCAAATCATTCATCTAAAATGCCTCAAAGCCAAACATTAACATTATCTGGGTGGGCTTTTAAGACCATTCCCAAATAGTCCAACAGGGACTTTTTGTTCAATGCATTCCTTCATCTTCCTAATGTGATTAGAACAGAGCTCGACCACTTTTGTGATCTGCACTCAAAACCCTAATGATTCCTCATAGGAGGAGGAGGCACTGAAAAAAGAAACAATTGAGGCAATAGCTGAGCCGCCTCCCCGGGGAGTGAAGTCAGAGTCGAAGTGAAGAGATGGATTGTGCTGTGTTGGGATCGACGTGGGCAGTAGATTGCAGAGTCATGTGCATGATGGAATATCTCGCTCGGAAAAATGCTACTGACACATTTTTTTCCTTGCACACGCGGAATATTGGGAGAACATTAAGTCTTTTGTTTGTTTTTTTTCTACACGTTGTTTGGAGGCGAGTCACCAAGGCTCCATTGGCTGGGAACAGCTTTGAAACTGAGGCCAAAATTGAGGCGAGTCAGGGAGGCCTGATCTAAGTGTTGGTAAATGTATACATGTGAATTATTTACTTCTCCTCCAGCAGGAAATGAGGAACGATAACAAGCTTGGGAAAGAAAAGCAGAAAAACAAACAAATTGTATCTCATCCTCTCGTTCCTTTCTTACTTTCTCTCTCTCTCCTTTCTTTTCTCTGAGGCAGTCGGTCATGTCCCACTGCATGCGGACAAACGGCAAAGGACAGTGGCAGAAGGAGAATCATTTCAATATTGTAGAGTTGGCTCATGATCATTACTTCATCAAAACCTTGTTAAAGAACTGCAGTGACTGACACTTCCAAGTCTGTTCACAGGTCTTTGTGAGTACAAAGGTGAAGACAGTTGTACAAAGATTTTTGTGCTTCCAGAGAGACCTGCACAAAATTTCATCACAAGTTCAGAAGTGAAAAAGATCTGTGGGTGTGGGGGTTAGAAAGAAGTCAGGTTATCAGACTTCTGTAGCCTTTTCCTCTCTGCTCGAGGCTACATTAGCTGCTGCTAACATAACACTCCTGAATCTCCAGCTGAACTGTCTGAGGTCAAGTTGCATTAACTCAGGCAGCAGGTTTTGAAAAGGAAGAATAATGTGTGGAATAAATAAGACGCTCTGCTCTTTTAATGTCTGACAATGTTATATGAGTGCGATACCAATCTGGTTCTCTTTTAAGGAACTTTTTCTTTTGTAAAACTAACTGACCACCAAGTTATTTGGCTTCTGTTTAACTGAGCCGGACCTTGTGATGATCTCCTGACCCAATTTCTGACTCTCCTTCTCCCCCTGACCTCAGCTCGACACCCCCTCTCATCCCTAACCTTTCAATCCCATCAGCCTCACTATTGCTCAATCACCTGTGACCAGGCCTGGGTGATGACCTTTGACCTGAGAAGGTCACGATTAGGGCTGAGAATCAGAGTGGCAGAAGTGGGGACCAGGCAGAGATGAGATGCCCCTGGACCGAGAGCTTCGACCAAGCCAGGCTGAACTCCGTAATGGTCACCGCACCCAATATATCTCGACAAGAAAAGAGTCGAGTATCAAAGACTCTGGTCATTAGCGCAGGCGATTGAGGGTTTATTTTTTTCCACCAGGATGTGGGGATCATGTAGGAGGGAGAAGGCAGGGAAAATCAATGGAGGTTGTAGCCTAGTGTTGGCAGGCATTTTAATTAGCCTGGATCACCCCAGACAGGGGGATAGAAGGGAGCAAAGATGGCGGCTATGGGAACACAGGAGAAGACGACAGAAAACAAAAGAGAGAGAATCAGGGAGGAACGGAGAGAGGGTCGCACGCCCACACGCTACGCTCACCGCGCCAGATCTAAATATGCAGCACCAAATAAAACCTCCTCTCATGAGACCATGGGTGGCTGTGTCTGGTTATGGGATGCAACTAATACACATGCAAGCATGCGGACCCACACATATCAAATCACTCCCAGCCATCTTATCTTGTAAATTTTTGGCAATCGTTCTATAAAACTTGGGATGCATTTAAGAAGCCATCCTGTAAATGAGGAGGCAAAACGTTCCCATGCTGGGATAAATTCTTTAAAAATGATCTCGGTGGTTCTCAGTGGACTTCACACCGCTCAGGAGTGCACTTAAAAACCACATTCCTCTTTCTCTTCCTGCATGCTAATTGCCTCCTCCATCCTCTGCATCCTCTCTGTCTCTTCCTTCCACTCCTCCCCACCAACTCACCGAGCCTGGCCTCTTGTTTGTTTGGACAACAAAAAGCACAGGAGTCATGCACCAAACTTACTCCACTGTGGGAGTAGCTGGGAGTTGTAGCAGAGCCATGCTGCAGCAGCAAAAAAAAAAAACAACCAAAAAAACCAAAGGTGGGAGCAGAGGGGATGGTGGTGCAGTTGGGGTCATTCATCCTTCCGAGTTCCTGCTACTGATGCTCTCAGGAACCAATTCTGTTTTGTTTTCTGCATTCTGAATAAGACAAAGGCGCAGAGCTAAAACAGACAGACACAGTATGCCATGGAAAGCTGGCTGTGAACAAAACATGGAAAATATACACTCGTAACAACTGGAAAAGGTTTTGTTCTCAAAGTGTGTAGCCTGATCTCAACCACTGCATTTGAGACCAACAATCCAAAGCATACTAATGCAGCCTTCAGCCTGTTCAGGTCTGCAACTTGTTTGATTAGCCTCGCTAAGTGATCTGCAGTGACAAAATAATAGAACATTTAACAAAAAAAACCAAATTCACATCTTACCATCAATACTGGATGTTCAAGCAACATTTCTGTGGTGATGGCTGGGCCTCTCCTAATGTGATAACCATGCTGCTTTCAATCTGAAAATGTGCTGATGTTAGCTTTGCTGTGGAAATGTTTTTGGTCTCAGCGTTATAAGCAGTGGGATAACTGAGTGACTTAAATTAAATGTTGGTAAAGAAGTGTGTGAAAGTGTGTGTGTGAGCATTCTAACACTGGCAGAGTGCCATGGCATCAAGGCCTCTTCTCACTGCTCATGCGACAGTGCCAGGTTTTGTGCTCAACTGGCCCACCCACAATGGCCTAGTAATGGCCCTGCCTAATCAGGTGCTCTGGACACACACACACACATACACTAAAACTCTCTCTCTCTCACACACACACACACAAACACACACACACACACACACACACACACACACACACACACACACACACACACACACACACACCCAGGTCACCTCAGGTTCAGTTTTCAATCTATTGCTACCAGTGTTAGCAAAAAAGGCTTTCTTTGGGAAAGACGAACATGGTGTTTGTTAGACAAGATAATCCCAGCTCAAGGTCCACTTACTAGGTAAAATCATGAATTAATGAATTTATCCTCCTCGTTAATCTTGAATTATCTCGTATTTCTCAAGCTGTATGTTTAGGACGATGCAACTGAAACATCAGCCACAATCTCAAAGCAAGTGGAAAGATGAAATTGTGATCCAAAAAATGAGAACATTTGATTTGCTGTAAGTCACAAGTATTAAAACGATGACGTCAAACTGCATAACTGTGAGTGTGGTCTGCAACCAAGTGACAACTGACAACACACCAGTAAACATGTCCATCAGGAGAGTCATGCACAACGTGCAAGTGGGAGCATTAACGCTATTCAAGCTTAGCTGCCATGAGTGGACACGTTTTTGTGCTGGAAGACTTGCAGATGGAAGAACAATACTTGTTTCCCTGAGCTACACACCCCAAAATTTGAGTTCATGTGTGTTATTGTGTGCTGTCAAAGTGATGAAGTTGTATGTGTTAGCTGCGCGTATGTGTGGGGAGGCGGGTACTAAACTCAATGTTGGCGAGTTGGGGGCGCATTCCTTAGTTGATTTAGTGGGCATTAAGGTGAAGAGGAATGTGTCAAAGCTGGAGAGGCTTTGGTCCACTGCAGTGTAAACTGGCTGGGAGGAGCACTGAGGCCGTCTAATAGCTCAGACTGACGGACGACTGACACTTGGCTTAATGTGAGAAGGATGGAGATCAGAGAGGAGGGAGGCCAGGATAGAGAGGAGGTGCCTGTAGGAAGAATTGTGAAGAAGTGTGATCAGAGAGGCCAGTTTGCCCTTTCGAGTAAGAAACGGGAGATTAATAGAGATATTTAGGGGAGGTAGGGTGTGGGCATGAGATGAGATAAAGGGAAAGAGAGAGAAGAAGAGGGTGCCAGAAGTTGGGATAAACGTAAGGAAAAAAATGTGAATAGGAGTCACGTTCTCACACAGAAGGAGGGGGCTGATCAAGAGAAAATAACGACTCAAATCAAGCGGATTTCAGAAGCTTATCTTTATTTGCTCAAGATGGTTTGATAGTTGAAAGAAAGAGATACAGAGAGAGAGAGAATACAGAAAGATTTTTCTTGAATGGTCCCATTTTATACAACATCCGTCACTGGGTCAGGTGTGCAACTTTGACAGAATACAGCAGATCAAAGAAAAGCCAACACAAGTATTTTTTTTTTACCTTTTTCTTTTATATATTTATAATATATAAGTCATATCATGAAAACAGCTAAAGGAAACTTTTGTTTTGACCCAACGGTACAAACTCCTAAGTGGTGCAAAAGCTTTCATGTCGCAATTTAACACGGAACAAAATCAGGTTAAAAAAAAAAAGCATCAGGTAACACGTGTGTGTCTGTGTGTGTCTGTGTGTGTGTGTGTGTGTTAAAAGATTCACACAGTCCTGAGACAGTGTAAGCATATACAGTATGGTTGTGTGTTTCATGTCAGTGTGTTTCAGATTCTGTGTGAATGCAGACCGGACTGAAAACACTACTGCGCCTTTGGAATACCACAGCTCACAGATCAGACTGAACCACTTCAGGGAATATAGGAACAGAGAGGACTTCTTGAGAAAACTCATCGTTAAATTTGGCTGGCACACGCCACATAAAATCATAACTCAACATATCCCTGCATATAACAGTCCCCTAACTGATAAACGCAGTAAAAGCACATTTAAGAACCACTAAAAATTTATGAATGAGCCCAAACTTCTTCCTTCCTCTATATCTATGCTCTAGGAAACAGCAGTGTGTGTAGCGCGTGTCTGATTTGACCTAAAAATGGCACCACACACACCCTGAAGTGAAAAAACCCCCAAAGCCAGTGAGCAAAGAAATACGTACTCACTTCCTCCCGCTGTACCCAAACATGACTTTACTTCTTCCTTATTTCCTGAATTCTCCCATACCCTTCATGAATTCGGAAAAGTGCAAACGCCATTCGTTTTCAGTCTACAAGCATGCATCATATACAGCTGACACACTGTATACATGACTCATTTACAGCTGAGTGATCAATGATCGCTGTCCTTGCTCTGACTTTCACACTCCTACATGTCGTTTTTGACATAAAGCTACATGACAGCACAGGTCAAGTCAAAGTGCACAAGATCAAAGAAAAGAAAGAAAGAAAGAAAGAAACGCACAAAAAGGAGGAAAAACAAAAAGGCAGGAAATGAGCACCCTGTCGTTGTGGATGTAAAACCGATGTCCTTTACCCCGAATCCTAACCTCTTCCCACCCACAGACTAAAACTCTGATGCTGATACCGCCCACCCCTGCTGGTGGGGCCCAGAGGGGCCGAGCTGTCACACAGTGAGCGAGATGAAGCTGTTGTATCTCTGGATATTCCTCTTGAGGATCTCTGAGCACGGTCCCAGCACGCGTTCAAAGCGGGGCCTGACCAGCTTCACACACTTGAGCGGACCACGAGCGACTACGGTGGCTGCCCTGGGACGGTTCAACAGCAGGGCGATTTCACCTGGAGAGGGAGGAGGAGAGGAGAGTCAGAGAGTCAGTCTAAAAGATGTGTACGATTTGTGATATCAAAGCATTTGATATGAATTCAGTTTCAGCATCACTAAAGTATTGCTTTGTAATAAATCAGATGAATTCTAATCTTGAATAAAACGGACTTCTTGTTGTGTTGCATCAGCTCTGGTCGTTTGTTTTTCCATCGTCCAAATCTGTTTTTGGGACACAGGAACTAACAACAAGTAGATGCTTAAAAGCAGGAAGACATTTAAAGAAACAAAGAAATGAGAAACTAGTGCAATATGACGACAAAATAGTAATGCCACACGACAGTTTCACCAACATTTGACCTTTGAGAGCTGCTGGGAAAATTACTTCTGGAGAGTTTACTTAATGGTGATATTTTTCCAAAGAAGTCAATATTCTGTTAAATGAGTTTCGTTTAAAAGTATTTTTTTTACATGTTTTAACTAAAATTCACAAAAACACACAACAACCACCTGGTAGACCCATTGTTTCCAGAATTCTAAAAGAGAGAATATCAAGTTTGGTAGACTTCCACATGAAAGTCTTACATACATATTTTAAGGTCCTACATTTAAGACAGCTCTTAGTTCTTATTTTTCCTTAAGAACCCTCACCAATTGATGAGTGAGTCACTTATACACAAATATTGACCACCAGCAAGGCCTAGACGTACTGGTTCCGTATATCCTTAACACCAGACCAGTGTGCTGCCACTTTCCTAGTTAATTTGGCCTCCTTTGCTCTTATGAGACATACCATACCTCCAGACCTCTGGCAACACAATGGGAACTAAAATGGCACCTAGTTTTGCTTGTCTTTTTGTTGGTCACAAGGAAGAACAAACACTGTATGGACAAACCCAAACCCTTTGTTCCTTTTACTCTTTCTTGGAAGCATCAAATTGATATCGTGTTTTTACTTTGGAAAGAATCGAGCTCCACTCTGTTAGAATTTTTACAGTTTCTAAATGGTAACTTTGCAGGCCATATAATCTCTATAATATATAAATAACTATTAATCAAGAAATGTTTTTTGTTTTTATTGATTTATTTGGTATTTTGTTGATTATCATATCTGGTTTTACACCATAATTAAAGTAAAGTAAGTAAATAAATGAATTTTCTTGAAATAAATGTAAGAAAAAAAGATTATGTCCTGTCTTTACACCAAACCTTCGTATCGGAATTCACTTTGTCATGCTAAAAGCTTTCATCCCATCCCTCTTGAGAAAAGCCGACCTGTAAGTCAACTCAATCAACTGAAAACAATATGCAATGTCCGGGAAACAATACAAGTAAAAGAGAGATGTTATCCAAATTTAGAAAAAGAAATTACCAAAAAATGTGCAGAAAACAAAGTGGATCCAAAGAGCAGAGCAAGTTAGAAAAATCTAAGCCCCACCTTATTTACTGCACTAAAACTAAGAATATCAATGTCAATTCTAAAAGATTGGCATATTCAGAAATGACCCGTCCTTGCAAGAAAACATGGTCATTTTTTAAAAGAGGAAGAAACATAAGGGACAGGGTTGTTGTTGACTTTCAGCATTCTGAAGTCCCGAACAGTAAGTTCACAACTAAACTAAGGCAACTTTTAGGGTGGAGCCTGCATAAATGCCAATATAACATAAACCTAAAGTCTTTTAACCACCCTATGAAAAGCCCATTAACATTAAAGACGTTTAATTTTCTCAGAGAAAAAGAGTGAAGCATTTTAGATTTTCTATTTAAAAAGTTTATTTCCAGGGGGCATGAATAAGGACTTCTCAATTAAAGAGTTTTTATAGTACTTCTTACATATCTCTCATGTGGTTTTGTAGTGTTTTTACTGTGTATTTTTCTATGATGTATCATGTTGGTCTTCCAACTACTGTTTATATATATAGCACTTTATAAAACGTATTTAAATTAAAGTGTTTTATGCCACATCAATTAAAGTGTTTTACGCCACATCAAATAGGGTTAAGGGTTTTGGGTTAAGGCCTCTTCTGTACAAACTAAAGTACCACCTCTCAGTTGCTCTGCTCCAGTTTATGCAAGCCCCCAGGAAGAGCACCAGACTTTAAAGCCAATTTGACATAGTGGCCATACCGTGCAATTACAATGTCACGTGATGCACAGGGGCTCAAAAAGACTTTTAAGCTTACATTGGAAGTGCAGCTGTAAAAGGGGGAATAACTTTTATTGAGCGTCACGACCCCCGTGAAATTAGTTGTTTCAATATCACAATTGAAGAAGAGCCACATGATTCAATTATTTTATCCCTATTCAAGTAAGTGTAGTATTATTTTCAGTCGACCATTCTTGGCTTCATGCACCACTGAGCAACTTTCATAGGAACGAATGGAGCCTCAGACGCTCTATCCAGATTTTTCTTAATAGATCCATGAGTTTATAGATCAAATATGGTGTCACCTATGTCCCTTATTGGACACTCCACTTGGCTCTCTGCCAGTGTTGGACAATAATTGTGATCATACTCAATTCACCTTTACAGGTGCCTCATTGGCTGATATGTTTCTGGATGTATATGATTGGTTGTCTTGCTACGTTGTACCTTTTTATTATTTTCTGTTTCAGACCTACCCTATTTACTGTAAATGTTGTTTGTAATGTTTTTCACGATGACCCTAATGAAGACCACAAGCTGAAGTTGTTCAATATAGAACAAGTTTTGCTGGAGTTTTCTCAATGCACCAATAACAGGCATAATATGAAACCAGTTATTGTTGTGGCCAATAGATTTTTGCATGTGTTGCCAAACTGGCAACTAAGGGAAAAGGCTTCGTCAGCCAAGAGCCACTCACCAAAGTAGTCAGAGGGTCCGAGGCGTCCAACCTCCACATACTCCTCATTGTCAGACCTGCGCTGCAGAACAGAGGCTATTCCCTGGAGACAGAAAAGAAAGGATGACCAAAAAAAAAAAAGACAGGGACAAGAGAAAGAGCAGGATGAGAGGGAGAGAAATGAAAGGGGGAGGGTTTGTTGAAGAAGAAGGGAAAGGAGGAGAAAAGGAGGAGTTATTTAGGGCTGAAAACCATCAGGAGGATTAAGCCAAGGAGAAATTCCTTTGCTTCATAAGGACACAGGTGCACAGGATTTAGCCCACTTTTCTGTGGGATGGACACCTGCTCTGTGGGACGTGTATGAGAAGAAACACAACACGACGCATACTCAGATATTCCAGCAGGGTACGTGATACAAATTCTGATTGGTTCTGCATTATTTCCCCCAGAGTGTAATGAATACAAACTTCTAAGTCTGTTAGAGGCTGAACTGATTTCTCAGTGTCTCCATCACATAATCCCCTTTATCAGCATTCACCCACAAAATGGAAACAACTGCACAGTCCAAGAATCCGGCTCCAATACAGTGTCCCTAAATGATCCCAAAAACACCAACACACTTTCATGTACAAACCTCAACATTTACCATGTTGCTAACCTACGTTTCCAAACACACACATACATAGCCAGTCCACAGGTGGACTGAAAAACACAAACTGGCACACACACACACACACACACACACACACACACACACACACACACACACACACACACACACACACACACACA
>JBBPCS010000672.1:6131605-6142332 GCA_037974645.1 Hollardia meadi
TCTGTCATTCTGCATGTCTATGTTGCTGGACAGGACAGGTTAAAAAAAAAAAAAAAAGGAAAAACTAAATTCCTTTCATTTTACTTCATTTTAATTTAGCAGGTAGATCAAGTTTGAATCTCTGAACCATCTAACTTTGAAACTACCGAACTCCACAAAACACATTTTGTTGAATCACTCAACTGTTCAGGAAAACATTCTATAAATATTATCATGGTCTGGTCAGGTATGTACTTCTGGTAGAGAATACTAAATTCCTTCGATTTCATTTTAAAACCTGTTTGTTTTTTGGTCTGAAAACTATTAAAATTAGCCACAAAAAAATCCAACATGTGCAATATGTGTGTCATGACCTCGATGCCGTCACTGGTAACAATGGCTCTGGTCGGTTACAGGGCCAGTTTGGACAGGAGTGTGAATCGTCTGCTTTTTCCTGGCTCGCTTTTGACCACTTTGTTTCATTCCTTAACCCAACAGCTGAGTGGGACGTCTAAGCTCTCTAGGTTAACCTTGCCCTTTTTAACTCATCATGCTCATCATCTAATTGTAAACTTTAGCGAACACCATCACTTTGTTACTGGATATAATTGTGAATATCTTGGAGAATATCTAGAAATTATTTTTTCCTCCTCGACATATTCTTTTTACGTCACCACATTTATATGACAGCTGCACTCACAAGTTGCTGTACTATTAAAGTTATGTAGAGAGGTTATGTTGCTTTTAGCTCATTGATAAGGAGTGGTAGGGTGGTGGGAATGTCGACCAAAGTGTCAAAGCTTTGATAAAACCACCAGATGGCACCACAGACTCAAATCACAGCAGTTTTAGTCAAACGTGGGTTTCTTCTGGTAAAAATCATATCTCAAAAAATTCTACTTTTTAGGAACTCCTTAAACATTTGACTGTAAAAGAGTTTCGTTTATTTCTCCTTTCATTTTACTAACTATTCCATCACTAATTCAACTGCTCTTTGCACGCTCAAACTAGTCACTGAAACTTCACAATTTTGACAACTTGAGTACATTTTACTGCTGATACCTGAGTAAATGTTTCAAAACAAGACTTTGCAAGTTTTAATGCAATATTTATTTATTGTTATTGTTCAGTTGCAGTGCAATCATTGTTATGAGAAGTGAGGATATGGTGGTTTATTGTGTGAATATTAATATATTAAGTCTGTTGTTGAGTTTGTCTATGTAAACTATCACATATGCATGTACTGTCGATTTGTATGGTGCTGTTCATGTTATGCTGTGTGTGCCATAAGACAGGCCACTACAATGTAATAAGAAAGATTTATCCATGAGCAGCTTTACGATACTTTACACTGTCAATGTGCCACCGCAAGAGTGCAGCAAAATCCAGCTTGTTGCTCATGAAAAGATGAATTGTGCAGATGTAATGCTCATGCTCCATCACCAGATGTCAGCCTCAGGCCTTGCTATTGAAGAGTTCATCGTTTTAGTTAAATCTTTTTGGACAGCACACCAAGCAGAAAGACGGGAGTAATGAGATATTGAAAAACCTGATCACAGTCACTGAACTCTACCAGCTCCGCAGACAAGATTCTCCATCTGACATTTCTATGGACTTGGGGGTATTAAAAAAAAAATCAACGGCAATTCTATTAAATAGAGACTGCAGAGAATAATGAGATGACTTGCGACAAAGGATTTGAATCCACAGTGTCTCGGTTATATAATAGTATGTGCCTTAGCCCACTGGTCCAGCTGGACACCCACCAGATTAACAAATGGAAGCCTCAGTCCTGTAATGGGTTTTTTTTCCTCCTTTTTTGTCCCATCATGTTTTTCTCAAACATGTACAGAATGCTTCAGCTGCATGTCTTCATGCTTCGGTGGCATTAAGTGGAGATGTCTTGCACAAACACAAAGGGTTACATATAAAACAGTAGATGCATGCACAAGCAGAAAAGCACCTGCACACAGAAAGGAGAGGCCACGTAGTGTTTTTTCACCAAGCACCGACACCCGGCCTCAATCAACAGCCCGGGGTGAACACAACGCAACGCTTCACAGCCATAAAACAACCACAAAACAGAGCAGCTGGGTGAGAATTCATGCTCTATCCCTCGACAACAGCAAGCACACCAGATGCCTGAAAGACAAGGATGGAAGATAGGCCAACAGAAAATCCAGTGCCAGGGCAGTAAACAACATGATGGACACATTCCAAATCTCAGGATTTTGCATGCCATGCTACACCAACAGGTCCGGCGTAGCTCAGGTCAAACATTTTGGATGAGATTGGGGTGCGTCCATTTGTGTATTTGGATGCTTACACATGCTTGCATGTTGACATACAAACACAGACTTACAGCAGATGATACTGTAAATGAGTTGATTTGAGGCAAACAGGGTGACCTAAAAATTAAACTACCGGTATGCAGGCACTGACTTTAACTGACCAATAAGCATGAAGGCAGTTTTGCAGCCATCATCATATTGGGACTATACAGCACTTACAGCCTGCATAGATGGTATCAGTGTCATTAAACTGTTACAACTTGCATCCCTCACAAGGTTGGTAACATAATCCCAGTGCATTAAAGACGGGTTATAGCACCCTTTTAGTTAGGATCCTAAGCCTCTTTGACGTCAGAGATGCAGACAGAAATGCTGTCCTTTCATTTTGTCCATATACTCTGTGCCATCCATACACATCAAAAGATGCCTTTTGACCTTAAACTTGTGCTGACCTGCCTGATGACTCGAGATGAACCAAGCTAAGAATGGTTGGAGTTGCCACGCTACCATAGTCCACCCATCGGCTGTTAAGTAAAGATGGACGATGTGAAAGCTCCCCAAAAGTGAAGCAAAAAAATTATCTGTCGCCCCCTGGTGGAGGTCATAAATCCCTCCTCCCAACGTGGGCCTAAAGCTCACTAACTAAAAACAAGTACACGTCAATTAAATTTTTCCCAAAGAAGTTCTTCTCACGCTGATGTTTGTTCAAGTGTTCGAGTCGTCCAAACGTCATGATTGACAGCTGAGTCCTGCTTGCAATTGAGTTGGGCAGGTGTATGGGCAGGAACTGGGCAGCTCCACCACCTGGTCACTACTCCGCAGGCTCCAAATGACGTCACCAGCGCAAGATGGCAGCGCTCGTATAACTTTTGTACAGTGGGAGGAAGTGGAGACGTGTCGGCCATCTTTATTTATGTCAATGAGCCTACCACATACCAAGGCTGAAAACTCCTGCCAGACCAACAAATTTACACACTGTTGTCAGCAGTTTATGTCCTCCATTCTGAATATCAGCTCCTGGTAAACTTATTTATGTAGCAAAAACACAAAATTTCAAAACATACTGTACTGTATTGATGAATCCAGGTCTTAGTCATTTATGCAAGACCCTCAAGTTATCACAATGCTAAATAAACCTTTATTATGGGTCTTGCGCATGGGTGCGCCAAAATGGCTCAATAGCGCCCCCTACAAAATTTCACCGAATTACCACTCGCCGTATGTTTCACCTACATGTACGAAACTTTGTCGGCACATGTATCATGTCACCTCTTAACACCCACCTTGCTTTGGGAATTTCCGCGTATTTTGGCATACCCAAATGGAAAAGCTTATAACAGAAGAACTGTAAGGCCTAGATGCATGTATGATACTTCATTTGAAAGCTGACAAATTCTAGTTTCTGAAAATGTGCTTATTCAGCATGTATCTAAAACACAACTTAGACTACATCAGTTCAAACATGGCTCAAAAACATTTTTTTAATCTTCGCCAATAATAAATCATATTTGAATAACAATAACTGGGACATGCTTTATGCCAGGTATATGGTAATTACCCATATACCTTCTACGTCTTCTCAACCACACCTGACTGAAATTTCAGACCTCTAGGCCTAACCTTATTGGAGCTACGGAGTTTTTAGTTTGTGGTGTCACTGGTGCCCCCGAACCTCTCCAGAACGTCTCCAAATGGCCAAATTGTGCCAAATGCTTTTACTCACTTCTGTGACACTGGAAACATTACTGAAGCATTTTGGTGACTATAAAACCTTTCACCATTATTCAAAACATAATTTTTCTCACACAACACATTCATTTGGTGGGTGGTTGGAGGGGTCTCCACACGTTTCTAGGTGGCCATATTGAGATATTGTCATGTGACAACCTGATCACCTCCAGGGCCTCTTTCAGTTGCTCTTCTTCGCGGCTTTCGACATTGTAAAATATCCAAATATATCACATGAAAAAAGAATAAACCTTCTTGTTGAATGCGACGGTGCTCCTCTCTTGTTTGTGTGCCTGCTTTGTGCGCTCAGCAGCGTAAAGTGAAACAGTTACCTGAGTTACGCAGGGATACACCTTGGCTCTGATGGCTCATACATAATGGACCTGGACATGCCTACCACCGTTACCAGTGAAAAATAGAGGACAGAGCCTGTTGGGCCTTCAAACTGGGAGCGCTTGCTCTACTTCACGGGCTGTACTGGGATGAAAACTCAACAGAAAAAGATGGGGACACTTTTGTTCTGTAGGCAGAAAACTAAAGAAAACAAGCATACCCAACAACACTATACAGGAATTAAGGAAAATATCTCCACTGCTCGGGGATGTTTGGATTTTATTTGACGAACAAAGTTGGCAGACGGTGAACAATGGACTTCACAGGACAATATTCACAACTTGGAATAAATTTATGAAAAAACATTTTGATTCTTTTGATCGGTGGATTCTTACGAACAAAAGGAATATAAATAATAGAGGAATGGACACACAATCGGACTTCATGACCGCTTCAAAGGTAGGGAGTCGCTGTCTATTATTATTACCTCATATTTACCATGCCAGTAAATCTGAATGATTTATGTTTTGGTGCTCACGATTTCCGTAAAATTAACTGAACGGTTGAATTGTGGAGAATCTAACCGATCTAACGATGTATAGCATGTCCATATTGACAAAAGTTGAAGCAGTATGCCTCATTGCGTACTGTAATAGCACTCTCACTTATTGTGAATCGCCTTCCGGCAGGCAGTTAGGTATCAAGAGGTTTAAGAGAGCTGCTCCATCCGGGTAAATTGGTGTAAACATCTGCTTGGTGCTTAATATTAAATTACATTCATTCATCTGGTATTTCTTCCCAAAATGACTTAAGCAATAAGTGCATTCAACTGTGTGGGTACAACCCAAAGAATCACATAAGTACATCAAACTTCATCGCATATGCTGTCTTGCATATGTGTTACATTTAAAAGTGTTTAAAAGTTGTTGTTTTTTCTTGTAAAAGTGAAACAGCAAAAATTGTATTTAAAAAAAATATAAAGTGTGGAGCAAACCAATGTGAGAGTAAGTGGCTGAGATATGTCTAGAGGGTTTTCACTGTTTACTGTTACTGTAAAACGTGACTTCACTTCCACTCTATGGACTTATAATAACATTATAATAATAATTAATAATAAAGTTAAATACATTTAAATGGAATCCACTATAACATTAATGATAATAATAAGCAACTATGAAACCTTGGAATGGTTATTTATTTCTAAGTACATTTAAAAATTCTCTTGTGTGTACACAAATTTGCGAATGAGTCCAGCCAAAAACTGTGACAGGATCAATCTTTTTTGTGTGTTTATCCTGAGAGCCAGTGGCGACAGCTGTCTTTCCGACTATCCAACCACATGTACAGTGACATAGTTAGCCATGGATATTTCTAGAAGCTGTTGGTGTTCACACAGAAACCAAAAAACACAGAGGGTCACACATATTCACTGGGAAAAATGTTCCAACCCAAGGAGTTTTGAGCAACTTTGAGCTATTGATATTTACAGAAAGAGGACCCACTAACACCTAAATACCTCCACATGGATGACCCAAATGAGCTTATTCCTCTTTGACAATTCAGAAGATGATTGTTGTCACAGTCTATAGATCCAAGTGTGGAATGTGACTTATCTGCAGGGAAAACACTCCTCATCTTTAGCTTTGTCGAGATAAAAGGGTGATTCAATGTTTTGATTTGACTGAGACTTGAGTGAGAGGCATAAAACATTTTGTCTTGAGACTACTGTCTCCTGATGTGCTCAGTAACTGATCCCACTGTGTGTCTATTTGTGTGTTTGTGTGTAAATATGTATGTATTTAGGATTAACTAAGGTGAAGTCTGCTTGGTTGGAGGTGCCGAGTGTCCCCTCCGGTGGGGCCGTGGTGTCTGCCGGCCCCAGATGTATGTCCTCTGTCTGGCTGCAAGCTAAAGGCAGCTGGCCCTATAGTTGTGATCCTTAACAGCTCGGCATGTAACACGATACACAAATGTGCCGACTAAAGAACCTACATTTCACGCTTCGCAGAGCCTGCACCCACTTGGATCACCTTGCTACACACGTACATAGTACGCACACTGGGAACTGGCCATTGGGATGTTGAAGCCTCTGTGTGCATGCGAGAAAGAACACGTTTTTTCCCCCCCTTCACTCCTTGACATCAAGGGCTTGTACCCAATTTCGTGGCTATCTCAAAAATCAAAGACAAACAAAAACACTCCCGCCTCCTACCCCTCCTCCAATTCAAAGAGGTAGAGCAGAGAAGCAGTGCCACAGAAAGAGGAAAAGCACTTGGAAGAGGGAGGCGGTCGTTTGAATACAGGCCTCGACAAGGCTGTCAAAAAAGGGAGACGCAGAAGAAAGGAGGTGAATGAAAAGAGAGTGGATCTCGCAGGGACGCTCTCCTAAGACCTGAATTGAGTGTATGTGTTTACTCAGCCAGCTAATAACTCTGTACAGGGGGCATGGCCTTACTCTATACACCACACACACGATCAAGTGGAAGGGGATGAGATGTCAGTTCCAATTGCAACTCATTTTGAAAGTCTGAATGAATCTCATTCGCCGTTCCTCCAAACTCAATGGCCTGTGTAGGCTGGTGTTATCCAAATTCCACGAGGAAAAGAGAGGCTTAGCTTAACTCCCTATTCTTT
The DNA here is from genome assembly GCA_037974645.1 of Hollardia meadi. NCBI lineage: Eukaryota > Metazoa > Chordata > Actinopteri > Tetraodontiformes > Triacanthodidae > Hollardia > Hollardia meadi. Next base: position 6,138,571 of record JBBPCS010000672.1, read on the forward strand.
AATTGTCCACACAGAGACATTGCTGAGTGTGACTAGTTTTGGTATGAACCGAGCGAGAAGATTAGGACTTTACACACAGACCTTACTCAGCTATGGGCCTTGTGTGACAACATGCGCATGTGTATATGTGGGCTAATCTACAGTATATGTTGCACTCGGCAGATTTAACTGCCTGCACTCTGGACTCTCTTGACCTAGTGTTTAAAGTGAATACATGTGCAAACAGACGCTACACCACACATTCATAAATGCAGAAATAAAGAGGTGAAACACAAAGGAATGTCCACGGACATCTTCATTATGTGATGCATTTGGTTACATATGCACAGACTTACCAAGGATGGAGACCTTGCTAAGGAACTCTTCATACATCTTTCTCTTCCTCAGTGTGCTGCCCTGTAAGACGAAAAAGGAGAGACATTCATCCTTAGAAACACTCTCTTTCTGTTTGTATGGCAGCGCTCCACATGTATGGTAAAAATGATCTTTGAAATTAGTTTGAAAAATATTGTGATCACATGTCTTGGTTTGATATGAAACAGTTTTTCTCCTTTTCTCCCATCTAGCTGTCAGTAAAAACATTGTAAAAGTTGTTGTTTTCACACTGATATTCAGAAGATTTACTGCACTTTTCTTGTTACTTAGTTTTACTATATATGGTCCCATTCTTTCTTTTTCACTTGAACTCACAGGTTTTCATTTTACCTGATGTGAATGTTGCTCATTCACTTTTCATGTGTAACAGAAGCACTTTGTATGTCCCAACTGGTCTTTAAAGGCTCAAAAGTTAACAAATAAGTCTTGACAAAGGAAACTTAAAAATTAAATCTGCACTACAGGATAATCTATGATTAATTTTGTACACTGTACATAGTTCATGGGGTCATACTTATGGAGGTGTGTATGACCTGTGTGGTAATGTTCATCCCATGTGTGTGTCTGCGTGTGTGGCCCACCCCACCCGCCAGGGAGGGGACTTTCCCCTCTCTGCTTCTGCCATGAACATCAGGTGCTTCCTGACAAGTCTGGACCAAGAGGACCCCCTTCCCTAAAATGCATTTCTCCTTTATGTACCCCTTCTTCATTGCAAAGAACCACTCAGAGAGGGCGGGAACATAAAGAGAAGCAAAGAGAGTGAGGAGAGACGATCTTGTCCACCCCGTGTCTGCCTCTGCATATGGGAATGATATATTGAGGCTTGGGGTGTCTTTACTGCATAAGTGCCTGAGTCCCGCTGCTGCCTCTAATTTCATATAATTTTATATTTTGTCTTAAAGGGGAGAAAATGTTCCCAAGTGAGCCAACGTCAAACTCAAAATTGTAAACAACTTGATTAAAGGAATTCTAGCTTGCATCGAGTGTGTCTGTGTGTGTGGAGCATGCGGTCTGTTTTTACTTCTGCCACTTATGTTTCGTTGCTGTCTGTGCAGAGATGAAACTTCATGCTCATTAAGCAAGCACATACAAACACTCACACATGTATACTCTAGCGTAATCTCACACACACCCACAAACATACGAATGCACTTCGCCTTCCACAGAGATGTTGAGTTGGCCTCTTTATTTCATTGCTCCCCATAGAGCTCCTCAGACAGGCTTGCTGAGCTTAAAGGCTTACCATGCGTACATAGCATTACAGTACACAGCAGGTCTGATTTATGCTGCTGGTTTAAGGAGGGCTGGGTGGGCCAGAGTAATGTCACCAATATGGGGGTTTACTGGGTGGGATGGAATGATACTTATTTAAATTTCTGATTCTAAAATTTCAAATTATTGTTCGTTTTTTTGTGCACATCTTTTGTTCTTTTTACACTTTTTAAAAAAAAAGAAATCTGCATTTGTCCTTATCCTTCCTGTCTACTTGGGAGGGCCTGAGCATATTTCATGTAGAAAACTCCCCTACTCCTGTTGGCCCTAATGTGTCTGCTCCTCCCGTGGTTAAAGATAAAGCCTCTGTGTCTGCTGGCTGTCTTTGAGGTAGAATCATCAAAGATTTGAGGTGTGGAGCGAAGCCAAACTAAACCAACCGTACCTTATGCCCCATCTCCATCACCTTCATCTCTGTGACAGTGGTCTGTCAGTTTGTTAATGGATTTGTCTGTAGCTGCGCATGTTAAAATACCAAGATGACACGACAAGGTGGTTATTGTTCGACTGGCGGCTATACAATGCAGGGAGTGTATGTATCACAGGGAATGGTATTACATTGTTTACTAAATACACTGGTGGACAAGAAGGAGAGGAGGGGGTTGGGGGAAGGTGGTTTTGGCTCTGATGACAATATTACTGACATTGTGTCATAAGCATGCTCAGTGGCTTGGTGGAAAGGGAGAATGATTTAATCATAATATCTTCAAGGGCACATGTAAACATGTAGGTGCTCTAAAATAGGCCTGGAATTAACTATCATTTTCATTATCTATTAATCTGTCAATAATTTTTTAGATTGATTCTTTCATTTAGTTAATGAAATATCACATCATTGTAAAGAAAAAATGCCCCTCAGAGGTTCTGAGAGCTCTTCAAATGTTATGTTTTGTCCAATTAACGGTCCAAATCCCAAAGATATTCAATTTACAATAAAATGCAGGAAAACAGCAGGAACATTTTCACATTTGAGAAGCTGGAATTAGAACACGTTTTTACAATTTTTACTTAAATAACTGAAAAGATTAATTTACTATCAGATGTTTTGCCGATTCATTTTCTAGCAGTCAATTCATTGATTATTCTACTAATTGATTCAGCGCTGCTTTCAATAAATTCAAAAAGACTTTGAGATGTTTAATCCAAAAGCCTTAGCCCAAGAAAAACAAGCATAATGGTCTCATTTAGACTGACGAAAATTCATATGTCGCTGAGCATTCATCATTGAATCAAAAAGTTTAGTTAGTTTTGAGGGATATAGTTGGTCAAGAGGATGTTTCTTGAAATAGAATTAATAAGAATATGTTAAATTATTTGCTTGACTGTACGTGTACAAATGTAAAACTATTTAATTAATTAAATTAATTAGTCAATATCCTGATCTGACTATTGTGAGATCCGGGCAGAGAAGCAGGACAGGCAAGAAGCAGATGTGCAAACAGTGAAACTGATGGTAGCAGCAGCACACCTCCCTGATGACTTAACAGGCTGCAGACGCAAACACAGCATAATTTTACTGGGAAAAATACACACACATACTTAGACACACAGATAATGCTCATTGTGTTGGCATATGACATTGCCAGAATACCACACTTTATAAAAACAGCTTTACAAATCACCAACAGCAATAATTAACTACAGGTTCACATAATTAAATTCTGCTTCAACCCGTCTCCCCTCCTGCTGCTGCTGCTGCTGCTGGAAGAAACAAAGGAATGAGAGCCCGAGAATGAGAATCCTCTCAAAGAAAGGTTACCAGGGCAGACTGTGCCCTGAGTTAAACTATGTGCTTAAGAAGTGACATGCTGGGCAGCCCAGTGCCAACTTTATACTGAGTTGAAAAGTCCAACCAGAGACCTTCTTCTGTCTCTGTGGGTTCAAACTGTTTGACACGGTTTCACAGCTGATGAAGGCAAAGATGCACATGGGGGTTTGGAAGGTTAATTAATCTCTAATCTCTCTATCTAATTTACGTGGAGTGAGGTGTTAGGAACATTTGAGGAAGTATTTAGTTGGGCATAGACATGCATGCACGCACACACAAACACACGCACACACACACACACACACACACACACACACACACACACACACACACACACACACACACAC
>JBBPCS010000672.1:6142432-6159397 GCA_037974645.1 Hollardia meadi
CACACAGGTTTGCGCAGCTATCCTTGTTAGGACATTGCATTGACTTCCATTCATTGTGTACAGCCTAACCCTAACCCAAACCTTACCCTGACCGTAACCTTAACCAATTCCCGCCTAACCTTAACCTTAACCTAACCTCAATTCATACCATCACTCTAAACCCAACCAGGAAGTCAGAAATTAAGTTTTGCCACATTAGGACCGGTCTTTGGTCCCCATGAGGACTATTGCTCCCAACAAGTTCAGTGATTATGCCAGAAAAGGTCCTCAATAGGTAACAAAAACGCACGCACACGTGTGTGTGTGTGTGTGTGTGTGTGTGAATCTGTATGACAGCTAGGGCAGAGCACCTTGTGTTTCCAGTTTAAACATTTAGACATTCCTGCTAGATAAGCTCCTGGAGCTGGAAGTGTGTGTGGAGGCATTAGGGTTGACCCTCACTCTCCTCCACAGCCCTCCTTTTTTTCCCCCTCTTTCCCCTTTCTTCATCTAGCACCACATCTAGAGACATTAAAAGTGGAGGATACACGTGGTGGCGGAGGTAGTTTTTGTGTGAATATATGTGTGTGTGTGTGTATATATATATATATATATATATATATATTTTGAGTATAAAAATGAAAACAACTGTTTAAATGTTTAAGGAGTCTTAAGTGGTTGAGTGGGAGAAAATACTGCGTAACTAAAGGGCCACAAATAATAAGAGTGAAGAGAGTCTAACAGTACGTTTTATTGTGTGTACATAACACTTCATGAGTATTTCTGTGTTGTGTCATAGTGAGTGTGCATGTGTGTGTGTGTGTCTTGAGGTTTTTTTACTTTACATTTTAACAGTAAAATGTAGGAGCTCTATAAACTGGAGCATATTTTCTGCTGGATAATGGGAAAAGAACAGAGTGTCCCAAGGAAGAAACTAGGAGGGTGAGATGCACAGATCAAAATAGTGTAAGAAAATAAATTTTAAGATTTGAACCATAAAACTTGATGACATCATTTCCTCGATCTGTAGTATATTGGAAGAATAGTTAGGAACTACTTCTGAAGACACTTTTGGTTACTTGTCTGAAGCACAACAAGTTTGGTAAATTTCAAGGACACACAGTGTCTTTTGGTGAGTATCACTGAATCTAAACATACGTTTTGTTTTGTTTACAACAAAAACTCCACAGGGCACCTTAAATGCAAACTTTGAAATAATGTTGACCCAACCAGATTGTAGCAGATTATCAGTCTGGGGCTTTAGTATGTGCATGCTTGAAGTTAACTTAAAGTGTATGCTGAAGTACGAATGTTGAAGCTCGTACCATGAGGATGCGCCGGTAGCTGTCTCGGTCGATGCCCCACAGTTTCAGATCAGTCTTGGCTTTGACAGTGGCAGCTCTGGGAGTCCCATAGATTAGTGCCAGTTCTCCAAAACTACCGCCTTCTCCGATACTGGTCACCCACTCCCCATTCACATACACCTGCAGACAGAAGAAGAAACAGAGTGATGGACAGGGCTTTATACATCATATATGAGCTTAAATGCTTCTGAAGAATGTATTAGTGGGTAAATTGTGAGCAATTTCATTTTTTCTGTCATTTAAACTTCTACCCATCCTAAGACACCTTCCCAAACCTTTCTCCTCCCTCTTCTCAGTTTCCGGGCTGTCTGATCACTCGGCTTGTCCCTAAGCATTTGATCCCCACTAAGCCCTCAAATGAAACCCTCTAAAAGGCTCTCTATCCCCCCTATCTCTCCATCCATCCCTTTTATTTTCCTCTGTCTTTTCTTGTTAGGAACTTCCCTTTGATTTGGGAGTGATGGAGGACAGAAAGCTGTGGTAGTCTTTGTGGGTCTACTCCCAGATCTAAAACACATATAGACACTCACATGCTTGTTCACCTCTATGCACATGCACACACATGCACGGCTCTATTTAGGCCAGCCACCACAGCTCTACAGACAATACAACCTCATTGAGAATCGTTCAGGCCGTCTCTGGGGCCGTTACGGTTTCACCTGTCGACACACTATCCACTATCTTGTTGACTTAATAACACAGAGAGAAAGGAGGAGAGAGGGACAGGGAGGAAGGGAAGGAAGGTTTATCCCTCCGGTGGTTGTGAATTGCCAGAATTGTTGCAAGCTATTATCCAAAGCTCAGAGTAGACCACAGGGGACTCATGCTTCACTACAAACTGTGGTGGCTTGAAAGAGATGCTTGAAAGAGTGCCGGCTATGGTTGCATTAAGATTAGAAGAACAATCATGAGTGTTGCAAAAGTGTTACATCAGAGCATACAGATAATAGTATTTTTCGCCACACGGTTTCCTGTTAAGTTCTCAACTATCTCCAGATCTGCAGTTCTTTGTTCAGTCTTTGTTGTTGTTCCCAATAGGTTACTCACACACTTACACTTACTTACACACACACAGCTCTTGGTCAAGTAAAGCTGTTTGAAATGCTCAAATAATGAGCATTATATCCCAACTGGATGAAGTATGCAAAAGTAAAGCTGGAGCAAAGACTTGGAGCAAAGGTGGTCCACAAGGACCGAAACTGGAAACACTTGTACTGTATCAAGTCAGCATTGTGTGGAAGGTCGAATGGAGTTCATGATGAAGAAGACTGAAACAATTCAAGTCTCACGGCTGTCCCTGAATTTTCACACTAAACTTTGTGTGTCTGGTTTCAATTAAGAAGCAACAAATCAAAAGTATTGGAGGGTGGATGGGCAGACAGTGTTGCTGTGCATTTGTTTGTAGTTACTTGGAATGTGTTTCTCTGTGCATGGCCATGAGTTGTGTTAAGTGGGCGTCAGAGACGATCTGTCTATTTGGTGTCTATTTGGCAGCAATTATTTCCCATTATCCCAGTATATTTCCAATTAATAATTTTATATTCCCAAATGTCATATCTACTTTAATACTGCTACTACTAGTACTGCTATTATTATTATTAGTAGTAGTAGTAGTGATAATAATAATTAGCCTTCTCTCTTACAAAATTACTATTTTCATTAGTGTAAAAGCATTTCAGTGAACTATCTAAAGACCTTTGCTAACAATCTGTCAGATATATTGTAGAGTGAGTAGAATATATTTGGTAACACTTTAGTCATCTCTCTTTTTAGGATTTATAATCAATGTGCAAACATGGTTTCTAATACAATATAATGTATATGTAAGCAGCTAAAATATATATGTGTTTATTAATACACATAATTTGTCTGCAATTACAATAGCAACTATGGATACATCGTTTATTTAATTACAACTGTTTTATTATATTGTAGAGGTCAACTGATAGTGGGTGTTTTTTAAGGCCGATATAATAATGATAGCTTGGAGCAGGAGAAGGGCAATAGCTGATTAAGCGGCCGATAACACTGGGTCCGGAATGATCCTGTCTGTGGGAGCAGACGCCTAAGATTTATTGATAGCAGACAGAGAGAGATTAAGATCCCACAGCAAGCCAGTCGATGAAGACACACAGTGATGCTGCAGCTGCTGAACTGAGCACCAGCTCAACTGTGAACCTCACATTAAGTTGAGACATTATTATGGAAAATACAAGACAAGCATGAATATCAAATATCAGTCAAAGCCTATGTTGGTACTGCAAGCACAAAATTTACCCAACTAAGTGTCTAAGTGAAGGCTAGACAGCCCAGAGAGTGTTATAAGGACCAATTTTGTTAAAAAGACAAGCTGTTCCTTGCACCCAACTAGAAAAGGGACAAGCCACAGACTGTAAGATTAGTGGTGGTGAAAACATTTCCCACTAAAAAGACTCAGTGAGAGTAAGATTGTCATACACTAAATATCAGATCTTACACAAGACTACCTAACACTGGCGATAGCTGAAAAAATGATGGAAATCATGGAAAGAAAAAGAAGTAGAAAAACGTAATGTGTAAGGGTGTGGATATTCTCTACTTTTTCATTTACTGAATTTCCTATCTAAGTAGCCTAAATATAAAAGTGGGCATACATAGAGCTACCATTCTGTAGAAAACAATCATGGCCCATTAAAGAATCTAGAAATAGGCTTCATTACTTATCTAATCACATTTGACAAGACAACACTTGAAACAATGCAAGTCAATGCAACAATGTTGGATAAGAGTTTATTTGTTACGCAGTCCTTCTATCAAGGCACCATCTCAGTATTTATACACTTCCTTCTCTCAGGTGGGCTGACTATATGGGCACGCTTGGCCAAGCTTGCCAACCTGCTTCTCGCCTCTTACCCACCGTCCCTGTGCTCACCGGTGAAAGCCGATAAGGTCACTTCCTGTTTAACTTTCCATCAGCTCCTGTTTTATCTCTCCACTTAACTCTGTTGCTCTGTTTCGGGCTTGCTAAGACAAAGGACGTCCTCAGTCTGGTTGCCTTCACAACGTGCTGGACTTTGTAGCACCATGTTCAGATTGTCATCAGAGTGGAACCGAACTTTGAAGAGAACAAAACATGTAGGCAATCCAATACAACCTGTCCATTGTTAGGGGGAAACATTGTCTCAACATGAGTGGAGAAGGCAGGGTTTTCCCACAATCCTATGGCCTACCCATTGGTACAATGCACAACGTAATCCCCATTTTTTTAAAATGCTTTGCTTTTGTCAATTTAACTTATAATGAAAGAAATTACTCCAAAGAGAAAATGAAGGAGTGTTTTCTTGTGTGTGTGCTTGTGTTTCCATGTCGGCCACTTACGTCCACTTCACCTTGGTCAATCACATAGAAGTTGTCTCCTTCATCGCCTGGAGGGCAGAAAAGAGAAGAAACACAGAAGTTTGTGAGAGAGCAGAAAAAAAGCGGGAAAAGTACCTGGAGCCAAGAAGAAAGCTTTCTCTTCCTATTACTACCACTTTCTGCTTAAGTTCTCGAAGGTCGATTTTTAAACCATTAAACCAAAATGGGTTCATTAAGGGATTAAACTCATTTGTCAAATACTTGGAATGCCATTTTTGTGAGCTTGGGAACTAAAATAAGTTGAGAAATTGTTGGGATTTGTCTACTCTGAAACTTTTACAACACACAGGCACACATTCTGTCACACTCCTCGTCGTTTGTTAACTGCCATCCCTTCTCCTTAAAAGAACAACTGTTTATTACTTGAACTGCTATCATTTTTCTTCTTGGGTCTTTATAAATCGAGCGCCTCTAAAAGTTTAAGGACAGACCCAGTGTCAGAGATGCTTTGTCCAGAACACATATTTCAATGCGAATATTTCTGTGTAATGGGGTTCTTCTCACCAGCAGAAAATTGTTGCAACAGCGGTGCTTATTACTGCTTCTTGTGTAGCTTAATGGAAACACTCAAACAGAGGCGCCTGAGCATCAAACACCTCAGTATGAATTCATAGTATACAACTACAGATATTAGCTTTGTTTATTGTGTTTATTGCTGCTCTACACAGAAAATGGACATAGACACACACTTTCTATTAGGGAGTTTCTTTTTCATCTCGAACAGAAAATGCGAACAATTAGCATATTAATTTTGGGGTTATGGCCAAAAACATGATTTGTGAGGTCATAGTGACCTTTAACCACCAAATTCTGATGAGTTCAAGTAAAGGGTTTGTGCCAGATGTAATGAAGTTCTCTCCTGGGGACTGACGTGAGGTCACAGTGACCTTGACCACCAAAATCTATTCCTTTAAGTCTGCATGTTTGTGCTAAATTTACTCAAGGGGTCCCTGATTATTGCATTCACAAGAATAGGGCAGAGGGACAACCCAAAAACGGCTATCGCCAGTGTGGAGGCATAAATATAGATGGAGCCTGCAGCCAGTTGGCACCGCTTAGCATAAAAACAGCTAGCCAGGCTCTGTCCAGATGTGACAAAAAACACCCCTAAATCTTACTAGTTGTCATGTTGTTTAATCCTTACAAAATATGAAGTGTAAATTAAATTCAACATTGTATGGCAGTTTATTTTGACCAGGTCTGATTGGCAACTTTGGGGAATCTCTGTTGTTTGCTTGGCAACAGCTCCCGAAATGTAAAACTATTCCTTTAAGTTTGGCCCAAGGGTTGCACCAGCAGAAAAGACATATTGTTTCATAAATCAGAAAGGGTTTATTCTGTGGACTCTGGCATTTTAGGACATCTCAGACTCAGCTTGTCAGAAAAGATGCGTCTCGCCATGATGCCCAATTTGGAAAAACAAATCAGCAACAGTGGCTACAATTTTAGTAAGAATAAATTATATCAGCTTCATTGGCTCCAGCCAAAGTTAGCTCCAGTTTTGTGTTTCCTATATCAGCTGCAACTAATTGATGGGTAGCCCTTATATGCGCAGGTTGGCAACTCAAAATGTCATCTGGTCTGTTGACCGGATCCCTGTTGTGTAATTGACAGGAACATGCTGTGCTTTCAAAGTAAACCCTAAACCTTGAGGCGAGCCATGGGATCTGGTATGTTCATGTCCACTAAAAGCATCTAGTCTGGAGATAAGGCTGAAAAATGGTGAAGTGTTCCTTTAATTATGCTATCCGTTACATGGGGCTCAAAGGAAATTATTACAAAAGGATTGTCAGCCAAATTCTTGAGCCCCGTGAAGCTCTCTTTGCAGCTACCACCTACAATAAGGTATAAATGCAACTCCATTCAGAGGTACAAGTGGGTGATGATGCATGAGTATACATGACACAAGTATGCATGTGTGCGCATGTGGTACCAAGTGTGTGTATGTGTGTTCTTCTGTGTATGTTCACCTTAAGGATTGCAAGGCAGAGAGCGCCCTGTATGTAAAGTTCACAGGAGTTCACACGGCTAATTAATACTGAGTGGAGAGTGCTCGTTAATCATATAGCTGTATTTGTCACACAAAACGCCCCTTGTCTGTCTGATGGTGTGTCCCAGTGGAGACCCCAGACACACACACACACACACACACACACACACACACACACACACACAACGCAACCTGCTGCAACCTGGCCCTCTCCTATCTCCCTCACTCTGTCTCTGCCTCCCTCCCTCTCTTTCATCTCATCTATCTCTCTTTCAATTCCCTCTCGTTCTGTCTTTCTTTTCTTCTACTCTTCCTGTCTTTTATCACTTTGGTGCTCGAGTCTTTGTTTTGCAGCCTTCCAATCCCCCTGTGCCTGAGAGTGCAGGCAAATATTTGACCAGAACATGCACAAACACAAAGACACACACACACACACACACACAAACACACAGGCAGGTTGGTGTACTCAGTGTGGCCTTGTTTCAACACAAGCTAATTGTCGTACACACTGTTTAGGTTGTTTGGCTTTGCTCAAAAGGAGAACATGGGTTAAATCCTTGGCCTCTAAGGTGTTTTGTACACACAATGCTGCGCACCATTAAGCTAAACACGTCCATTTTTCAAAACTGATGTTGGAACTAGATTTTTCAAGAACCAATCACCTATAACTGCAAAACTGGATATATCAAAAAATAATAAATTTACTTGATACATTACATTAGACAATTAATTACAATGAAAATATCTATATACTCGGTTTTGCACGTTATGATAGAGTAAGTTCTTCCTTTGTTTAAATACCACTCGAGCCACAGAGTCGATAACTCCTCAACTGTGTTTGAATAGTATATGATGGGCCTGTAGCAAGGGTGTTTTTTTTTGTTGTTTTTTTAAGCTTTACAGTAGTCCAGACATTAGCAATGACATCAGCGCTGTATAAACCGTATACCACATTCTATAGTGTATATAACAATGGGCTGTCTGGGACTGGGGGCCCAGCAAAGTAGCCTTATTATCACCAAATTAGGACTGACAGACTACTGGATGCTGTCTTAGAGTACGTGGGAGTGACTAAGCAAGTGTGTGATCCAATGTGTGTCCCAGAGCCTTCACTCAATGTCTACGATGGCATGCTCCACAAATGTAACCTGTGAACACAGTATTATCTGAAAGTCTGTTTTTTAAATATGTTGTTTAACGTGTGAGTCTGTGTTTGATAGGAGTCTGAGTGTGTGTGTTTGGGGGGTGGCGGGGTGGCGGGGGGGGGGGTACTAAGGGTTACTGGAAAAACATAGTCTGGCCCTGTCAAGCTCTGTGTTCCTTCAAAATCCAGAGATGTCTACAGTGAAGGCTTTGACGAGTGTGGTTAGATAGAAGAGAGGGACCTGACATCTGGGGGAATGTACAGTATGAAGGAAATGGGAGGGAACAAGGGAGTAGTATGGAAGTAATAGCCCTATTTTTGTGATGGCACAACGACCAGCGCAGGCAACACTCCAACCCTGTGTGTTCACGTTGTGCCGCTCTGCACCATCCAGACAACAATATGATTTACCTGCAGCAGCATCTTTCAATTTGTTGGGCTATTTTCTCATGCTTCACTGTGATAAGCACCGCTGTTTTAGAGCTATGAGACCAGTGATATTGGCTGTATTTATTACTTCACACACCCTCTTATCCATATTCATCTTTACCCAGCCTGTTTGCACATTGTACTGCTGCGCATATGAACCAAAATATCAAGTACGCTCAGAGACACAACACAGTCCGTGTGCCCAAGATGTTCCACTTATGTTTGTCATTTTACCTAACTAATTAAAATAAATCCCTACGCAATCAAAGTTGTTCAGTGATAATAGTGTATTAATTGTTTCCCTTGCACTTAATTGGCTGCCAGGATCAAATCTATACCAAGATATTTATTGATATGTATTTATTTTTCAGTTATGTTATTATGATTATCAACTTTAACATCCCAATTTCCTTGCATTATTATTAACCCAAATTGTGATAATACAGTTTACACATGATTGATTGTGACTACATAAACAAACTCAACTAAACAAAACATGTATACCTACATACCTTGCTGGATGACTGTTTCCCCTGCAATGTGGGTGACTGGGAACATGGCATCAAATATGTCACTGAAGGAGAAAAAGACAGACAGGGATAAGGAAGAAGGGAGAGCGAAAGAACACAGTTATAGGAGAATACAGTTATTACCAACATACCTGCTATTATGATGCACTACTTTACAGTTCTTCACAATTGTTTCCTCACCCACCAGCCCACCCACCCACCCACACACACACGCACGCACGCACACCGAGTGTATACAACTGGTTTCTTCATCATCATCCACATCCAAAAAAACATGCACCTTCCTCAGTTTAAATCATGATAAAAACAAATGCATGCCAGTAAGACATACTCCAACAAATCCACCAGCATCATTTATCATCGGAAAAAAAAACAAAAAACGTACTAGTGGGGCTGCCGTAGGAAAGCAGATGTGTATGCATGTAAGTAATCTGGAAAATAAAGAGCTGTACATGCTTTTCTCTCAGGTGGAAGTATCTCCAGTTACTCAGAGCTACCAGCTTTGTGATGATGAAGTCCAGCCAGAGCTGAGAGAAAATGCCAGGTGCAAAACAAATACCCCAAAACTGCAAAAAACTTATGAATATTTATTCCTGTTGCCTTGATTATGGAAAGGTAATTTACTAACTCCTGAGACTGAGGACATTATGTATTATTTTTATTTATTATTATTTTTTATCTATTTTTGATGTTTTTTTTAACAAAAAAAAAAAAGATATGTTGCTGGCATAAACAGTAAGCAGAAAAAAATATTTCAACAAAAGGGTTCAACAATATGCGGTCTGTTGTGAATGGAGTGAATGTGGAGATTAGCCTGGACTGACGTCAGATTCCCGGCCTGAATAATCGCCCAGTCCGCCCCTGTTAGTACTTGTCTATTACTACAGGTGTTTAGATTTACCAACATAAAAGAATATTATCATTAGACAAACCAGCATTGCAAAGCTTGAGCCACATTCTCTGCACCTTTACACCGTATTAGTACTGTGCATAGGTTTAAACACGACTCTGTGTTGTTTCAGCACATGATCAAAGCCTTTATCTCTGAGTGTATCTAAGGAAAGAGGCGTTGAGAAAACAAACAAAATGATGGCTGTGCCTAAGCACTTAATTTCTGTTTCAGCCCGGCAGGGAAAGCTCCTGTTAGACTGTTCCTAATCGTGCCGTTTAAATGCATGAAGTCTCAGTAGATTAAAGTTCCACTGCCGAGATGTGTTGGGACAAGAGAATACTCAGTATTCTTCCTCTCCGCCTCCTCGCTGCTCATCTATCACCTTCAGGGTATACATATATATCTATCTAATCAGTTACATACCACCCATCTTATAGAGAAACATCGAAAAAACAATGAAAGGGGGTCAGGCATATCAAAGACATACAAGACCTGCTGAGTGAATGTGGGGCAAGTTTGAGCCCGTTCTCAGTTATGTGTGTATGTCGCTGAATGTGTGTGTTTGCACCAGTCTGTCTGCATTTGAGTATATAGTGCCTATGAAAACACGCAAGTTTTTACAAAATAATGTGTTGGTGTTAAATATGTCTGTGCTCATGACATTACACTAGTATATGCAGCACTTAGAAATGAAAAGCTTTACACAGCCAAACATACCTTGCTGCACACTACAGATATTAAAGTGTTGCTCTACATGAACTTCCCTGGTAAAAAAAATTTAAAATAACTGCAGGTCAACAGATGTTGGGGAGAGATGTGAGGATGTTACTGAGTGGTTTGGAAATGAACAGACCCGGCTGGTATTTGTTTATGTGACGCTGAATAAAAAGCAGACTTAAGAAGGTGGATTTTGGCCAGCTACACCCACAGGTAGGCCCTGTGCAATGCAGCTGGCCACTTACTCACACATATTCCAGGACACACAGTGCATACACACGAGTGTGTACAAAAAACACACTTGCTCTTTGAAGTGTTAAAGCACAGGCTAAAAGATGCACAGACACACTCAGGTGATCTCATATACAACACGGCCCCCATATATAAGCGTGGTACTATGCACGCAACTGGTACACTCAGTTGTGCACATCAACACACTCACACACCTATTTAAGCACATGGAAACACGCATACTGGCACTCTCGTATGACGCGCAAACACAAATGCTTTGATGTGATTAGTCAGAGCAACATCTGTTGAGTGCCCTCAACTCTCCTCACGTTTGTGACCACCTGCGCTCGGCATGGAGTCCATTTATTCAGGGAGTTACGGAGCAGTCGCTTCCAGGTCACGTGCAACTAATAATGTGTGGTTTGTGAAAATACTTACCTTAGCATAAGAAGAAATACGAGTAAAATATACCAAATATATTACAATAATTTCTGACTCAAGATAGATTAAACATTGGAGTGACCCCCAGATGATGGTGATGATGATGAGGATGCATCACGCATCTCAGTAGGATGGTAATGACTTAAGCACATAGTCATAGCGAGAGGATCAAAGGCAAGCAAAGCTGCATTTAGGTAATTACCCTTGACCAGCTCTCTCTGTCCATGCCCTGCCTTTCAATGAATGCATCGGTGAGCACAACAAAGACACTTATGCAAGTAATTGCTTCCTCTCGTCTCAACCTGTCTCTTTTTCCCTTTCTTCATACCCAACTTCCTCCCTGTCTGTTCTTGATAACTTTTGCTCTTCCTCTCTCCTCTCAATTACCCCTCTCTTCCCTCTAATTCTCCTGCTACTCCACCTATTTCTCTCATCTCTCGGTTTAACGTCCCCTCCCCGTTTGCCCCAGATGAAGTGATTAATCTTGTCCTTTCCGCTACCTGTAGCCCCTCTGACCTTATGAAAAAGGCAGAGCACCCCCTCCACCCCCAACAATGGATGTGCTGTTCTGACAGAGACAAAGAGAAAGAGGGTGAGACACAGAGAGACCCAGCAGACTCCAAAGGGGCGAGGAAGTTCCCCTCCACCCTAGGAAGGGAGACAAAGAATTGTACAATTGAATACTTTCATACTGTCCTCGCTGATGTCATTCTTATCTTATTGGAAATTCTTACAATCTATCCCCCTGTGCATACATGCAGCCACTATGCAGACGACATCATATAATTAGTGCATTGCCAGTATACAGTATGTGTTTGTTTGTAGCACAGGACATCGAAGCTAAAGATAAGGGCACCTGTATAATAATCTGAGTGGCTACCATGGCAGTGAACCAGCAGTTTTTAAGTTCAGGGGAGAAACCGATGATGCCTAAAGATGTAGTCATGGGTACAGTTAAAGACCCCCTCCACTCAAAAATGTGTTGTTCTTATGTTTACATCCCCTAAAAATGTCTGACCTGGACTATACTGACTTGTTTCTGTCCAAGGTTTGTCACCACAAAAGTGTTTTCACCTTCATCATAATGGGTACAATTAGAAAGAGGAGACATCTTTATGTAACACCCTGCGTTGCATTGTGTTGTGCTCATCGTGGATCTGTAGCTTTTGCAAAGAAGAAAATGCAAGTCAGATTTGCCAAAAGTCAAGACACACTAAAATGTAGCTGCCACCTCAGGTTGACTGTTGTACAACATGGTGAGAATTTGTATAAACGCTTGCAGGTTTGTGTAGGAATGAAAGCATGCATACAACAATGCAGCAACAGCAGAGTATTGTTCTAAAACACCCATAAAAACGAGGTTAACTTCAGGGATTTCAGTCATTAATGAAATAAAATCAGGTGTGAATGTTGTAGCTAGATTGCCTGTTGTTCTTCCTAGTTGGTATTTGACGGCCTGTCTTGCTCCCTCCTCCTCCTCCTTCCTTCCGTCCTACCACACAGCTGTTTATTTGTTCAACAGCAGACATCTTATCTCTTACATTACAACCTCAACGCACAGCACTACCATTATGTCATTACCACCAAAGGGCTCTTTAACAGCGCGGAGTGCCGCCATGTCTTTGTGTTTCTTAATGGGCTGCAGAATGTTAGGTTACACAAGCCCTTCATGGGGAACCCATCCAGAATGCTCAGTCACCTGGGTGGAAGGGGCTTTGCATTAACCAAAACAGTCAGCAACTGCACCTCATAGGGGAACTCTCCAAGTTGTGTCTTGGCTTGGCAGTGATGTGTGGTTGACATAGTGTTCATGCCTTAAGTGCTTGAAGACTGAATTTTCACTACCAAAGTCTGGCAAATCAGAACAATAGTCTTTGTTTTGCAATACAACTAACAACTCCATCATATAAGCAATGGCCTGAGGACACCTGATTTGTATAATACGTAGAGGTTTATTGGCTAACAAAGGCAGCAGGGTGACAGCGCAGAAGAATCTAAGAACTGGGAAATAAACACCTGTGAAAGGTAAAAGAAAAAGGTTTCACCCCTTATTTACATGATAATTTGATAATCTTGTGGCCACGAAGATGCTGATGTAACGATGCGAAAGCCATAAGATGGAAATGTGGTTAATATTATGTTTTCAGAAGTTCTGCGGAGTGACTTTGAAATGTGTATCAGATTTTATGCTACACACTTACTGTAGTCTACCTAGAATTACACCCTCTTGAAGGACCACAAAGATGTACTGTGTACATTCTCAACAAGTTTAACTAAAGTGGCAGGTTGCTACAAATATCATGTGTCCAACAGTGCTGCCTTTTGTTTGGAGCCACATAAAGACTTGTGACCGAGCTCTGTTAGTGTGGACACAATGAAATTTGCTTTCTAATTACATAAACTTATATGCACATATAAGCACATATATACACACTCACTATATACGCACTTACATGCAGACAGAAACACTATTGACAAAAGGCGCCGTATGAAAGAGTAAGAGAGAGAAAACAGGGAGAGATGAAGGAGGTATAATTATAAAGCACTGAAGCATTTAGTGGGGATATTTATGACATGAAAGCTCTTGGCACGCGCCCTGTCTCTCCCTAAAGACTTGAGGAAAAATGGAATGGGATCGCACCACACCAGCCTCTGCCCATTTCCTTCATTCTTATCACCTCATCAGCAACAGTCCACTTTTACATTAAAATACAAGGGTGATGTTGAATGATAAAACTGGGCAAGATACTTAATAATATAACAGCTACAGAATGAGTTCCGCAGGCACAAAATACAGGGAGCATATAATTTCATTTTTTACCCGTTTTTAAAATTTTTATGGTTAATGATTTAACCAGGCACATCAAATTTTTAATGTGCAGTCACGTATTTTGTGTATAAAAGGCAAGTGATGATGATGGTTTGTTCTTCCTGAACATCATAAAGTCTAATGCATATTAACAAAAACTCTTGAGAGAAGAAACAGAAAATATAAAGCTACATACTTTTATTTTTATGCCCCCTGTTGAATATTCCCCCTCTGCTCCTCTCTAAAAATATATATATAGGTTGAGCTGATTTTTGAATGATTTTACAAGTTTCGGGCTGTTGTGAGCTGACTTATACAGAGTGTACAGACAACCATGCAGCACAGAGGTGGTCCTGGAGGTTTACAGGTTGACATAACATTTTACGGCTATTGGCAATGACCACTTAGAGATGGTCAACAGTGTGGGAGGAGAGAGGAGGCCAAGGCCAGAAAGAGAACGCTCACTTTTCTAAAAACTCAACTGGCCTTTTACCCAAGTCTGACCTTGGCTTTGCTCCTCAGGGCTCTCAAACTCCAGGTCTGATAAACATCATAAGCTCCAAAAAACTTAGTGTTCTTTTACTTTGCAATGGCCTATTGCACAATGAGCACTTTTTAAAATCCTGAATAGAATGTAAGAGTGCTTTGGTCTGACATTTCTGACTCAAACTTCTCATGGGACTAGCATTCACGTACACGGAGGTCTAAAGAGCTCTAGTTAGAGTACGCTGTGCGATTAAATGTTGGAAGTTGTATTTAAAATCAACATAGAGCAGGGAGCACACTGTGTTAAATCCGTACACCTGGACCTGGTGGGTTTATAAGGGGTGTAAACCTGCATGCATCCTGTGACCTCAAAATACAGACGTGTGTCTCAGTATGTATGCATTGCAGTACCAAAGCACCTGAGGGCCAGACCTGCTGTGACCCATACACCGCTACTAAAACCTGCTGAAGCAAACAGTGTCATTTATATGGACTGCAACAATCAGACCACCTGAGAGAAAGAAAAGAAGGTGGAGAGAATGAGAGCTGGAAGATAAGCTTTACATTTTTCCAATTTCTCTAATTTCTAATTCCAAGTGCAGCAGTGAGATGCATATTTTTCCTTAGTTTTACAGTTTCTGTGATAAATTATTTAAAGAAAAGTGCATCTGTTCAGTCTAATCTGTATATTTAAGTCTTCATGCTGTGATGAAATGCAACATTTTCTGGCCTTGCAAAAGCCAGACTACACTTTGCATGCTCAAGATGTCAGGCGAAGTGATTCAGCCTGGTCAAATACATTCAAGACTAGTCAGCAAACTATGGGGAGTGTTTAGGTGATAATCCCATGTCTACAAACTCCTAAACCTTTTATTAAAGGCTATTTAAACTACAGTAGCTGTTGTTGATATAAAATGAAGCATAATTCTGTAATTGCATGGCCCACTTCTGGAGTTTATCCTGGTGCCTGTTTGTCATTATGCAGCAAGTTTTGCTATAGGGCCATAATTGTGCTTACGTTATAAAGAGGTATGAAAAAGAGCAACAGAGTAAAAAGAAATGTTTACTCACATGCAGGGCTTATTTGAGTAACTATTTAATGTTGGGTGCATGGTAGCTTATTGACATAAACATTACATGAACAGATTAAAGATAACCTGACTGCAATGAGGCTGGGATTCTATCCCTTTATTCTATAAGACTTTAGTTTCCTCCATGGAATGAATATTTATTCACAGGAGGGGCTTAATTGACGAAACATTGTTAAAACTGTTGTTTGCAAGAGCATGATTAAAGATAACTCATCTGTGACAAGGATGGGACTCAAACCCAAAAAAGTTATCTCATATCAAATAGTTCCTAACGACAATTTACCAAAATTTATGAACACTTCACACTACAGAAGACAGCAAACTTGTACACCAACATACAGAATGCAACTACAGATGTCAACAACAGGAAGCTGATGTGTAAAAACTGAAAGGACATGAAGAGGGAGAGACAGCAGCTTGACAGTGAATGTGGGCTAGAGATCTGACCCATGACCAGTTCATCATATGATAATGCAGTGCAGTAAGGATACAGATCTTCCATGGAGGAGACAAACGTATATAACAAGGATCTACCACAAAATTGTAGAATAACATTAGACTGACATCGTGACCTTTCTGTCCATATTCTCATGCTCCCTCTCTTGCTTACAAAAATCTGATCTGATCATTTGCAAATAACAGTGCGGACAGTCTGTCTTAGAGATCTGATTTGAGACACAAATCTGATTTGCCTGCAGTCTGAACAAAGCCTAAGGGAGTTACTGAAATATACTTGACAGCTGTGCCTCCAACCCAAACAAACACTGTCAGTGATTAATACAAACAAACAAGACTTTTCAGGAAGGGATGGCCAATGTGGAGAAAAGACTAACTGACACAGTAGCTTTCCCGAAACCTTTAAGCCTCATTGAGTACTAGTCCTCAGATAAAATATTAGACTACAGTACTATCACCATGTACTATCACTGAGCTGGCACTGGACCTTGGACCCTTCTAGCATGCCAATGCCTACTTCATGGTAGGGCATGTACATGTATGCCCTTTATCACCTCCTCACCATGCCCATACTGGGCACTGGTACTTTTTCTCACACTGTCATGTCACTGGCATGGCAATGGGTTGGAGGTGTTTGTTTAGAGGAGAGGAAAAGTAGAAACGAAGAGAGGGAAAGACTGTAGAGCAGAAATAGAAAGAGAGAGATTTCACTGGGAAGAGTGCTGTTGACAAGCAGCCAGCTGATGCGGTGAATACCAGACAACTTAGGCCCTTTACCAGCTCGAGCTTAATCGGCACCTTCTTCATACCCGCTTGTACATTAAACACACACACACACTCACAAGCTCAAAAAAAGCTAATTTACAACATCTGCTATTTTAATGAGCTGTACACACCTCATTACTCTGCTGTGACTACTGCTTGGAACATACCCATCCAACACACACACACACACACACACACACACACACACACACACACACACACACACACACACACACACACACACA
>JBBPCS010000672.1:6174349-6186434 GCA_037974645.1 Hollardia meadi
TTACTCTGTTTGGTGTATTTTGATGTTATGTTGTTGTTTCTCTTATGGGCCTATTTTGTTGTGTTTGTGTATAGATTTGAAGTTTACAATAAAGAAAATAATAATAATAATACATTATGAGAAATCAACGAGGCCTAATTCTACAATGGTGTTTTACTTTGTTTCAAAATTCATATATAGTTCTAACCAGGCAATTTGTAACAGTTAATTTCGTATTTGGTCAACCCAAATGGGAACACAAGAGTAGAGCTTAAAACGAGACGAGAGGTTTTGAAATTGAATAAAGTTGGAGATTTTGAATCTGGAGCTATCGTAAAGCAGTCGTTTGTTTGTCGTGCAGCTGCAGGGGTTGCCATAACGACAGTCAAGATGGCAGCGATGGCGGCTGGAAACGAGCATGCTGTCTCTGAAGTTTTGAGAGGACTCGCTCGACATTTAAACTGCCTAAATGAAGACAACAAGTCGACGAGAAAGAGGGCTCTTGAGATAATCAAAAGGGAGACTATAGATAACGGACTTGCCAGCGGCGTCTTACAGGAGGTTTTCTCCGCTCTCCTCAAGCCTCTCCTCAAATGTCTGTCAGATCCGATGGAAAGATGCAGAGAAACCGCGATAACGACAATAACAGAGTTCATTCGTTGTGTCCCCAAGCCGGAGGAGTCTCTGCCTTATCTAATGCCCTGTATGGCTCAGAGGCTCGGCGAGAAAGAGATCCTGGAGCCGGCGGAGGAGCTTCGGCTGTTGGCCGTGGAGATGTTGACTCTGACGTTGGAGGTGTGCGGGAAGCATTTAGCGTCGTATTTGAACGAAACGATGAACATATTGCAGAGAACCATCGTCGACCCTTTCCCAGATGTCAAAAGGGAAAGTTGCAAATGCACTGTAAAGTTTGCAAATTGTGTGCCAGGTTCGTGAAATCTTTTTTGTTGTTGATGGTCTGTTGCCATGGTTTCGAGGCACGCGGACACGCGTTGCTGCACTGTGTTGCTGTCTGGCTTACCTCCACAGTTAGCTTCATGTAGTGGCTAAAATACATTATGAGGTTGTGTAATTTCTGGGATACATTAAGGTATTGTTTTTGTCCTGAAACACTAGAATTTCTTCTCATTATTAATAAGTAATTAAGAAATAATTCCAGTTACTTGCCTTCCATCTCCTGTCCCAAGCAGGACTGCAACTTATTAAGTTTTATCCAGCAGTTGTCCTACCTTTGCCAACAATCAACTTTCGACCCGACTATAACCATTTGCAAAATGTGTGATTTGAAGTCAACCATTTAGTGTTTCCTTGTCCGAGCTGAAAACTTTTCAGATGATTGATGAGGTAAAAGATTTCGAGTAAAACATAAGTAAAAACCAACCCCTAAGATGGAGATAAACCACTGGCTGAGTGATTTATTTTCTGGTGTTGAGTTATCATTTAACATTTACTTATTAATCTTATTATCTGTTTGTTTGTTTTTTGGCTTGCCTGAGATTCTCCAACCTGAAGTTCCTGAAGTCTCACTTGTGATCAGTGTATCACCCAACTCTACAGTGACTGAATTGTATAGACTAGAGATGCATTTCACATCTTTCTCTTCAGAGCACTTCCACATGCAGGCTGAGAGTCTGGTCAGGCCCCTCATGCAGACGATTGCTCATCAGCACTCTCGGGTACGAGTGTCTGTCATTGAAGCCACCGGGGCTGTCATTCAGCACGGCAGCGGGAAAAACGTGGACGACGTGCTCTCTCACCTGGCTCAGAGACTGTTCGACGACTCGCCACAGGTTCAGTTTAAAGCGCTGTTAGACCTCCCACTGTGTGTGCTGCATGTTATCCCATAGCTTCAAGGGCCTGTGCTTGTCTTCAACGTCAAAGGGCGTTCTCTGGGTTTTGAAAAATCCAAAATTGACTTTGTGAGCGAAACGTGGTCAGTTCTGCTTTCTCTAGCCTTGCCCTCTTTTGTTCCAGGTGAGAAAAGCGGTCACTGCTGTCGTTGGTGATTGGCTCCTCCATATGAGAGACAGATACTCTTACTTCCACAAACTTATCCCACTCCTGCTCAGCAGCATCAATGATGAGATCCCAGAAATAAGGTTAAAAAAAATGGACATTGTCATGCTCTGCTCTTTGCTCATAATACAATATAACACAATAATATGTAATATACTATACACTCCCCATGTTTGTGTGCTAATGTTTTGCAAATATATCACAGGTGAGTCTAATGTTAAATGGAAAGATATGTGAAATAGTCTGTAATATTGTAATAATCACGCCATTCTTCTGTAGACATCTAGCAGCCGATTTATGGAAACGGGTAGGTGCGCAGTGGGAGAAGGAGAATGAGGAAGATATCAAGGACAAGATGGATTTTCTCCTCACCCCACCTCCCTTCTACCCAACAGGAGGTCAGTCACAGTTAACATGGTCACGCTATCAGCTGGGTGAGCTGCAAAGAGAGGTCTTGTTAATATACTGCGTGAGATCAATGCTATACTTAATGTTGTTCACCTCCTTGTTTAAACTCAAGGCTCTAAAAGTCGTCGCCATGTTTCCTCATTTTCATTTAGTATGCTCTGTACGAGCGGTTTGCAGATCGCAAAAGTTAATTTATGTTTAATCTTTTGGGATAACAGAGTATCCAGGTCATTTTACTTTGGTAAGCATCAGGGGCATCACAATATACAGATATTGACGATAGCCGTGATACTGAAAGTTGAATGTGAATTAAATATTGATAATATTGTGGATCTTTTGTTTATCAGTTCATCTGGCTGCCTTTTCCCACTATTCATTAAATGTAACTGTTCTTTTTTTTGTTTTTTTTAGGAGTTAAGATTACAGATTCTCGCTCCACCACCCGACACTTGTATTTTGAATGTAATTCATCTGCCAAAAAAGAGGCAAGAATAAGCAATGAGCAATAAGCAATAAACAATGAATAAGATGAAATTTACTTATAGCATTTTTTTTTTTTCAAAAATTCTATAGATATCGCAATTATTTTGGCCATGATGATCGTGTAGTGAAAATCTGATATTGTGACATCCCTAGTAAACATAGTGGCCTAAATCAAGCTGTATTGTAGAGTAATATACAGTATGTTTACTCACCCAATGACATGTGTTGTCTTCCATTTTATTCATTACATATCTACAATATGGTAAATGGTCTGCATTTATATAGTGCTTTTATGCCTATTCACGCACCGGTGACAACAAGGTACTTGCCTAACCATCAGGAACCTAACCCCATGCACCCTGCGTCCCAGTTAATTTGCTATTTACTAGCTGATTGTAATTGATTTTTACATTGATTTTACAGTGCAAGTTGCAAGCAGAGTGACATCAAAACATAATCTCCCAACCTGAGCAACATATGTACCCGCAAATCGTACAAAAGTCCAGACTAGACTGTCTCGGCTAACCTGATGTTTTCCTGGTGAAATAAACTTGGCAGGATGCAGCTTAAGCTCAGGCTATCAGCTCAGACGTTCTTACATCCTGTTTGATTATCTCATTGGTTTATCTTAATGAAGGATTAACTGAGGTGAAATCCAGGTGAGCGGCGTCCGAATTCCAATGCTACAATGGAGTAAAGTTTGCAGCTGCATTGGCTTTCCTGGTCTCCCCCCTTCCACACCAGTCAAATGCGAATGTAAATTCTAAACGTCTATGTAATCGCTATGCCTCGCTGCATTAAATCATCTCTCTTACAATAAAAAAAGATTTTTTGTTTGACAGCTGCAAGCACTGGCTTGGAAAGATGATGGTTTGCCTCAGGGCCGGGAATAAGGGTGATCGTAAACATTGTCACCATGGCTTGCCTATAGGGCAAGGCTAGGTGTGTGTGTGTGTGTCAAGGGGTACAGTTACTCGGCTTTGCATCTTGCTTAAAGCTCCATGTGTAGCACAGTTACACATGTGACAATGTGGATGAATACGGGCTCCGCCTGGGGACAGGAAAGGAAAGGAAGAGGCTCTCTCCCACTTTGTCTCTTCTCTTTTCTTGCCGTTATAAATCTGTCGGGCCTCCCAGTGTGAAGAGGTCACTGTCAGACAGTGAAAGACGACCAGAAAGGGGCTTGTTTTGTCTTGTCCTGGTGTGTCTCTCTGATTCATCTCTATATTCCTTTAGACCTTTCTTCCTCTCTCATTAGTGTGCCTATAGGAGAAAGAGAATAAAGTGGGGCAGAGAAAGAGAGAGCAGGGCTCAACAATAAGGATTGCCCGCTTGCCCAGGGCAAGTAAAATGCTACCTCGGTCAGAGTAGTAAATCTAGCAATTCACTGTTAAAAATAAATAATTTAACACGTTGTTTCTGGAGCTGATGACGAAAGTACCTAAGCAGTGAGCCATGTCACTTTATTCTCATGTCTATTGAGAGTTGCACAAAGTAAAGATAATACCGCAATTTGCGGTGGGTAAAGACATTTATGAGGTGTGTGCAAGCTAACATTTCAGTTATCCTGGAAACGAGTTTAGTTGGGTGGCGGCAAAATTTCATGTATGTGTTGCACTTACTTGCCTCAAGTAACTTGTAGAGGAGCACATAAAAATTGACTTTTGGCAAGTAGAGTTCTGACAAAAACCTGAATTTAAAAAAAACAAACATTACTGTTGAGCCCTGTAGAGGGAGGGTGGCGAGAGGGATAGGGCTAGTTGAGCATGTGTTTCACTTGCTTTGACAAGTCCCTTGCGGGGAAGTCTTTGTAAAAAGTTATTGGTAAAAAAAAAAATGTTGGAGCCCTAGTCAGCAGAGATTTGAAAAACCTGTGAATCAATGGTATTTATTGTACCATAAATGCTGTTTCAGACAGTGTATTACAATACAGCTTACAGAATTCCACAAGTTGTCATAAAAGATAAATAGACCACACATAAATGTAGTGGAGCCAAAAAAAAAAAATGCAGTTTGAGCTTTCATAAACAAGCTAGCTGTATCTATATGGCAGTCATATATCTTTAATGAAAATAAACAATTTGCCCATCTATTGGAGATCGTTCATAGTCAATCTGGAAAACCAACTAATTCACTAACTGAAGGCAAAGGCGAATGTTCTTTTTCTTCATTTTACCCTCCAGTGGAGCGTCCAGGCCTGGGCTGCAGAGAGCTTGTGGTGAGAAACCTGGGCAGGCTGGTGCCAGCCATTAGCCACGACGTGACCGACTGGCTGGTGCCCACGCGGGTCAGGACCTCTCAGCTTCTCTCCGTGCTGCTGCTTCACAGCGAGGACCACAGCACCCAGCATCTGCAGCCTCTCCTGGCCACCCTTTACAAGGCCTGCACCGACACAGAGAGGGATGTGGTCAGCAATGTGAGTCCCAGAGAGCTTAGTCATGAGATTAGAAGGATGTTATCACACTGTACAGTAGAATTGTTTTGTGATATTTCAGTTATTAGCAGATGGAATAATTTCAGGGCATATCTGTTGAGCTTAAACTAGACTGGGCCGAGCAGGGCTCAAGGACTTGGGATGCACCTGTTTACATAGCAGGAGTGTGTAGCTCTTTGTTGTGTGGCAGATTTTTTTTAAAAAGCGCTTCCCGATGTCCTCATTCTCCTTTATGCTCCTTCACACATCTAGTGCCAGGCAGCTGCTAAACTGTTGGGGACCTTTGTCCCTCCTGCCGTCTTCCTCAAGCTGCTGTTGGATCATGTGACAACCCCCTACTCTTCTTCTCATCCCTGGGTGCCTCTCTTGGTGCTGGCTGCTGTGCTGGAAGGCTGCCCCAAACCCCTCCTTAAACCACATCTCCAACAAATTGCCAACACGCTGGTCCAGCCCGACGTCTGCCAGGAATATCAACAGGTCAGCAGAGAGAGGCTTGGATTTGGTTGTGGTTTATAACTTGTATACCTGAAAATGATTTCTATTGGCCCATAATGCCATCTACACCCAGTACAACAGCATCCATCTACTGGATTTAGTTTTACTGTGAAAGGGGAAAAGGTTACTGTTTAAATTAAAACCCTAAAGTCAGATTTGTTTCGATGACATGTTTGCCAGGTTTTCTCTGCCCTCATAGGTTGCCATGTCTTGATTTTCCTTCCTGATCTGTGTGCACCAGCTGTTTTTCTTTTCCAGTCTCGTTAGGTGATCTTGGCAGTGTCATAGAAGGTCATTTTCTACTCCTCCCCCCGTGTACCTTAACACTCTTATTTTTGGCAGTGACAGTGCAGCCATCATGCTGTATATTTCTTGCCTAATTTGTCCCTCGTGGAAATAGGTTTCATGATAAGATGCCACATCTCTTGAAAGGGCTTTAGTTGAAGAGTCTTCAATAGCACCACTGTACACGGGGAGTTCAGTGGGTTCGCCGTTGAGTAATAATTTAAAATGCCGACCTTGCTCAAGTGACAGCCCGACCATGAGGGTGTTTTTCAAATGTAAAATTTCAAGTCTGTGATCAAAACGACTCGGCTCACACGTGCAACTGTGAAATGTTTTCCCGCAATGCTGCAAGTTTAAAAAAAAAAAAAAAAAGCCTTTTGAGTTTCTTTGCAAATAACATGTCTACCAGTGGAAAAATCCCATCGAGTCCGGAGCAGACTCTTCCTCTCTTCCTGTCCTCTTGCACCAAATATGTTTCCCTTTCAGAATCAAAATAACAGTTGTCTGGGCATAGAGCTATTTTCTGATCCTGCCACACTACTGACTCACCTATACCCATGACCCCATCCCCCTCCCAGTGAGGCCTGCAAGAATTTCCTCCCTGGGATAATAATAACAAAAATCCACTAATTTCGCGTGACTCCTGCGTGGCTACTTTGACCCCTCTGAGCATAGCCTTTGTTTTGTTTTTTATGGCCATATGTAAGGTCTCATGGCCCGACTGTGGCTCAGCCATGCCGTTAAAAGAATCCCTGAGATTTGAAAGCCTGCCTGGTCAAGGCCGGTGATAAATGGGGAGAGAAGCTGCTGACCCCCTTCTGTCCTCCCGCGTCACTATCCAGCAGGGGTCAACCAGAGAGAGAACTAACAGGACGGGACAGTCACACATTGTCGCACAGATGGAGGCAGACCCCTGTTTCCTCTTGGTGTGTTTTCTCCATCTATCTCCCTTTGTCATTCTCTCTGTCTGTTTCTGGGGGCAAAGCTTGAAGCGTTTGTGATTGAAGAGCTCACCCAGACAAAGCACCTGCAACATTCTTCAACAACAGGGTTCATAGCAGGGGACCAGGGCCAGATCACCGTGTTGCTGTAAATAACAGAGACGGGAGCATCTGCATCCCTCTCTTTTTTTTTTCTGTGTGCTGAAATTCTGACCTAGAATAATGTGCACTGACTCACCGCACAGTTCCTCACTCAAATGTGTTGGTAAGCCCTTACATCCTTCATGTGGGACTGATTCACTTATATTTAATAATGGTTTCATTACCCGCAGACACAAACAGCAAAGACAATCGGCAGACTCATATTTTACTTTACTTTTTAAAATGAATCTTAAGAATTTTCAAAGATATGTGTGCCTCGCTCCTGAACTTAAGAGAGTTATGTCCCACTTGAACCAAAGGCAGAGGGAAAGAAAACGTGAAGTTTGACTTGGACAAAATGAGGCCTGTTAAGAAATGAAATATAAATAATCTTCAAAGTGAACAGGGGCGGAAGGGAGGGGGGGGGGGAGTGCAGGGCCCCGTGGCGAGTTTGGGGAGCATGCTGAAGATTTGGAAACTGATATATGATACTTCTGCACGACTTAACCTCACCGACTCTTTCAAGTCCCTGTTTTCTTTTCTTTATTTCAGTAGGGGTAAAAGACGGCTTACAAAAATAAATGACAGCTGCATTGGCGTAAAATAAAAATATTGGTCCTAAACTGATGATGATGTCAAGGGTTTGAGGGAAAATGAAAGGCGAGCCAGTGGTCAGAGAAGCCGCCGTGTTCTGAGGTGTCTTGTGTGGTGGACGTGGGGTGTTTCCTAATGAGTCGCATGCGGGTTTCTTTTTAAAGGGGTATTCCACAGAGGATTAACAAATTCCCACCGTCACCCACACACCTTACACATCTAAGCGTCGCTGTGTTGGGGTCTGCCATGGTGACGGGAACAGCACAACATCTGCGGGGCTGGAGTATATTGGTAAAGATGGTTCCAACAGAGAGGAAGAAAGACTTAAAAGAGGGGGGCTGAGAGGGAATTAGCAGGCATATTTACAACCAGGCTTGTTAACAGCAGGACAAACGCTCGGTGTCTTTTTTATCTTGTCTGTACATGGAGAAACTTGTGTCAAAACGACCAGGATTCTGCCGACTACACAAGCGTGCTGCCATACAGCAGCGTGTCCTCTGCATGCCTGCCCTTTGTCATTAGTGACAGCTGCACACTGCTCACTGTTCCACTGAACGACAGATGAAGAGAGGAGAAGAAAGGCAGGATTGCAAACTTTACCTGAGTGCGAGTGGTCGGCATCCCATGCGCCGCCAGTGTTTGTTTTGCCGTTGCCTTAGAAACATCAGTAGCTGTGGGGGTGGGGGTGGGCTCTGGATAGGATTCCATTGCCTGGTATGGCTTCTTGAAGTGGAGTCGTGTGTGTGTGTAATTGATGTATCCAGTGGTGGACAGATGCGCACACGCTGTAACGAGGCCCCTGGAGCGTGCCCAGGCCAATGAAACCAGGTGTATCTCGCCTGGCTCCAGGTGTCCACCTAGTCATTACACCGCACCACTTTTTCCGCTCACCCTCTCTCTCTCTCTCTCTCCCTCGGCCAGCCCTAATGGTTGTTTTCTGGGCATGTATAATATACGCATTCATGTACTGTATGTGTGTGTCTGCCGCCATTTGTCACGTTATTTCCACTAGTGCCTTCCTGGAGCTCCTGCTGTGTGTATGTGCCAGCGAATGGCTCGGCCACAGGCTGGGGTTTCCCCTATCAATGGCTGTGTGAGCACAGTCGAACAAGAGCGCACGGCGCAGTGGATACGTGTTTTGTGTGTGTGGTCAGCTGTAGGAATGAGGGCAAGTCATGGTCGCTTGGGGCTGCGTGGAAGTTCAGCTTAGCCTCAGACTGCCTCCGGAAAATGTGTTTACACACTTAACTAACACCCTGGACTCAAGATGCTTATATAAAGCTTTTTTTTCCAGTGTGTGCTTAACACTCTGTTGCAAAGTAAAAACATTTTCTTATGCATCTCGTAGACTGGAAGTCCCTTAGCTCTCCTTCCTGCTTACAAGCCCTGCCTTTTTTTTCAATGCTCTGAGCATCTCACACTTGTTTTCTTTCCAGATTAACGGCAAACCGTGCTGTACAATAGCAGCTCAAATTTATGAAAAGATAGTGTGCCCCCTAGTGATACAGCAGTGGTACTTGTCGTCAAGCCAGGTTTGAGTGCACACTCGAGGGGGGGGGGGGGGGGGGGGGGGGGGGGTCCCCCCCCCCCCCCCCCCCTCAACACCCAACTCCT
Organism: Hollardia meadi; assembly: GCA_037974645.1. Taxonomy (NCBI): domain Eukaryota; kingdom Metazoa; phylum Chordata; class Actinopteri; order Tetraodontiformes; family Triacanthodidae; genus Hollardia; species Hollardia meadi. Next base: position 6,183,740 of record JBBPCS010000672.1, read on the forward strand.
CATCACCAGACCAAAGCAAACACCTGGAGGGTGCTTTACCCGCTCTCAAGCCTCCACCTACAAAAACACACACTTGCTCTCTCGCTCACTCACACACACACTTACACCTTCCATCTCACCCCCGCAATCACCCCCCCCCCCATCCAGCCCTAATGACAGGCTGTGAGAGAACAGGAAAAGAGGCCGTGATCCCAGCGATGGCATAGAAATTAGCCTGAGCTGCAGGTCTTTGTCTAAACATGAGCTCACCACAACACTGGCTGACAAGTGACAGCAATCACACACACACACACACACACACACACACATATGTCTGGAGATGGAAAGTTCTCACTCTTAGTGTGGATGGTGTGTGAAAAGTGGAGGGGGACTGAGAGCAGGGCAGAAAAGGGAGATCATGAAGTGCAATGGGGTTTAAAGGTAGACATCTGCTGTAACCCAGACAAGACAATCTTACAATACATCTTTCTTTCTCTCTCTCTCTCTCTCCCAGGTTATGTACTTGGACCAGTTGTTGGCCTGCATGGATGTGCTGCTGCGTCAGTGTGGGTCAGACTGTGGCTCAGTCAGCCTGCAGCTGCTGCAGGTGCTGGTCACTGTCCAGAGCCTCTCAACCGAGCCACAGCTCAGCAACAAGGTGAGAAAACAAAAGCATAAGGATGCACCTGTAGAATTCTTCAATGTGTACTTGAAACTTTTCTCCCTTCAATTTTTGTTTTTACATTCTTTTTTTATTAGAAAGGTAAGCAGGTTTTTATGAAGCAAGAAAGCTATTTGAGGTATGTGAGCATTTGTACAAGTTCAAAGTGGGTATGGCCAACAGTATAATTACCCACTTAGCCAGGGGAGCTGAAATTGCACCTTTGGAGTGGAACTTAAAATCCAGTCGTGGGTGAAAGGAGGAGATAAAGAGACAGAAATAGAAAAAAAAAACAGATATAGGGAGAGATGAGTCATGTTTCGTAGCAGGTGTGTGTCGTCGGCCCAGTCCCCATTTGTGGCTCCACAGCGCCTCAACAGCAAAATTATGTGCAAGTAACAATCTTCTATGTTGTGGTCATCCTCTGAATGCAAAGGGACAAAACGGGGACAGTAGCAAGCCAACAGTGTCTGAGGCCAGCGTGTCGCCATAGGAGGCTAATGACAGGGAGAGGAGCGGGAAGGAATTGGCACAGCAGATACCACATGGGCCACCAGTGTGTGTGTGTGTGTGTGTGTGTGTGTGTGTTTACGTCTGCATCAGTGTATATGTCCAGACAGGGAGCAGCATTAGAGAAGAGATGAAAAGGATTAAGAAACAGAGAGGGAGGGTGAGAATGGCCTTGGGCATTCCCGGACCCGCAGGAAAAGCATTACTTGTTTTCCCAGAAAAGGGGCACGTCTTTCCCATCAGTGGACAGCTCAGGGTTGTCTAGCTCTCTTCTGAAGCGGCCAATTCGTGACTCAGACATTGTCTCTGTCCCCGTCCATCCCTGAGGGACTATGAATGGAACTATGAAGTGCCCTAAAGGGTCAGTTCCCCTGCCCTAAAGAGTCAGCTAATTATTTACTCCCCTATCTCTCTCATTCCTAGCCTTTCCTCCCAACTCGGCTTTATTGCTGTGTGTGTCTGTGTGTGTGTTTCTGTTGGTTTGTGACATCCTGTGTATCAGTTAACGTGTAAGACCTTGTCATGTCTGCAGTGTTGTTCTTCCCATAGTTTCACATGATGTGTTTTGTGCCTCCCGTGTGAGCGTGACCTGTAGAGTTCCGAGAGTTACAAGAAACCAGCTGTATTTGTTGAGCTTGAGCACGATACCCTCTGTTCTGTTATCACTTTCTCGCATCGACATTTAGCGCGTCTCCCACCCCAATCTTCTCTGTCTCTTTGTCATTTTTTTTTTTTTGACTAAATCATTAGTTAAACACTTGTTGACAACAGTTTGTTCCACCTATCCCTCTCTCTCTCCCTCAGGCCTTGCAGAGTGTACAGCTCTTGTGTAAGGTGCAAAGCCTGGACTCGGTGATGGAGCTCTATAGACAACATATGGGCCAACTGCTGGACTGGATGTCTGCCTCTGTCAACACCTGGTCCAGTTACTCCCCGCAGAGACTCCAGCTGCATATCATAGTCACACAATCAGGTGAGAAATGAAGCCTGAATGTGCACAAGACATTGCCAAATTATACAGCAGGTGCTGAAGTTGACACGATACCGGTCAACGAAATACGACAAGTGTTTTAAGAAAGCCTGGCCTGTTAGGTGAGAAAATCACTACATCAGTCATCAGTCTTCTGATCGGCACTTCTGAGCTTCGACGCGTCTGAGCAATTGGCAGCACCACTTGATAGAAATGACGCATCGGGTTAAAATCTATACGATTTATTGCTTGAGGCCCCAGTGGATGCATGCGGTTCCTTTACTGTTGAACAAGATGGACGGCCATCAGTGACCCTCACTCAGAAACGCAAAAGGAATACATTTTTTTTAATTGTATTCCGCTACCCAAGCAGAGAGGCTCATGGTCAAACACACCCACACAGAAAGAGATGTGATTAGCACCAGTTGGCTTTCTGACTTTGTAAATCCTCGTCTCTCCCCCCTGTTTGTCACCAGCCAGTGTGTCTCATACGTGTCTAGAGGGGTGTGTGTGTGTGTGTGTGTGTGTGTGTGTGTGTGTGTGTGTGTGTGTGTGTGTGTGTGTGTGTGTGTGTG
>JBBPCS010000672.1:6186534-6197111 GCA_037974645.1 Hollardia meadi
AAACCCCCCCCCCCCCCCCCCACCACGCACAGACACAGACTCTCACACACACACTCCCACGGATAACTGACCAGTCCATTCTAGGTCCACTCAGTGATCCCCATGCAGGTCACTACATCAAACGACAGCACAGCCGCTTGCTCTTGACCTTCCCCTGGATCAAGGCTGCTTTGAAGTTATGTGTGTATATGTGTGTGTGAGAGTGTGTCTGTATTATTTGCATGTTGAATGCTGCTCTAAGCTTCCCGAGATTTATCTTTGTTTTATTAAGAGGACCCAAGGACTTTCATTATGGGTGGCTGCTTTGTTTGATGTGCACATGATTCAGGGAAATCGTCTCTCTGCTGAACAATTGACGGTAGTTAATTTGACAACTGAGAATTGGTCATTTTCGCATGCTCATCAGCACTTTTCACACTCCATCTGTGTTTGCTGAAGACAGGAATAATTCTTGCCCTCTCGTATCCTCCTTGACAGTCTCTTTTCAGTTAACATGAAAAATCTCTCTATTAGTGTTGTGAATTTTCCTGCCGCTTGTTATATCCGTAGTTGGTGTGCGGCGACCTGCAGGCATCTCCTCTCCAGCACCTCTGGTTAAATGACACACACTATGATTCACATATTGGACAAAATAGGCCTATCTATCTCTGTTTACCCAGATCGCTTCATGATGTGGGCCGCCACCCTCAGGCGGTGGCAGGATTTCCTCTGTCTCCTCTCATGTCTGTCGAAAACAGGGCCTAGACACTTATCACTCATGACACACACACACAAAGGTTACTATATATAACTCTGTAAACTTGAAGTCAGACTGTTAGTGGGTGTGTGTGTGTGGGCATGAGTGTAAATGGGAAAACTTGCTGTTTCTAACTCGAGCCCTCTGGTCAGTGCTGAACATAAAGAAAACATCTGTGAGGTCCTTTTGTTTTTGCCAGTTGACGGTCAGTCCGGGCAAAGAAGAATTAAGAAAATGCATAAATGAATGTCTCCTCTCTCTGAAAAGGGAACACTAGTGTTTATTCAGGATAATGGTGTTTTTAAGGTTTGGTATTTAGTGGTTAGGCTGAAAATGAGTAACAGAATGAATTTAAGCCATTTGACTGTCAACCCTGCAATGTGGCAGAGGTAAAAAAAAGACTTCAAACAAGGAATCCGAGTCTAAGCACTGAAGATCCAAGGCTGCATTGTGTAGCTTTGAACACATTGGGTTCAATCACAACATCATCATATTGCAATAATGGGGGCATCCGGTGCACTAGTTAAGACACACATCATAGAGCATTCCTTGGTTTGATTCAGACCGGGGACCTTTGTTGGATGTGATTTCCCCTTTTCTCCCCACACTCACTGTAAACTGTCCAATAAAGGCACAAAATGACAAAAAAAACCCATCTTTTTCGTGTGTCTGTGTGTGTTATAGGTCCAGTGATTGGGGAGTTTATGAGCCAGTTGATGCCTCTGCTCCACTGCGCCCTCAAACCGGACAAAGACCCAGAGATGAGGATGAGCATATTTACAATGCTTGCTAAGTTGCTACTGGATGCAGCCAATTCACTGGATTCCCAGGGGTGAGAGGGACACATGCACACATACTGTGCACACAGAACGAATTATCTCATGAAACAAACTTAGGAAGGAATTGTTTCCGTCAAAGAGACGGTATTGAATGTTTTACCCTGAACAAAGACGTACAGTGACGTTTCATCACTGCGTGTTGTGACATTAAAACCCAGCCAGTTGTTCGGGTTTTGTCCAGTCATTATTAGCACAGCTCATATTCTCAGACTTTGCCTCACATTAATCTGTAAATTCGTACCACGCGCACAAGGGACCATAAATAGAAGCACATACACAAGAACACAATAGTGGTTCCATGAGGTCATTATAGCCCATAACTTTTTTAGGACTTGATCCAGGTAGGGTCATTTGGTAGATGATAGGTGTGACACTTTCTCATACTTCAGAAATTAAACCCCGTTACAAACTCATTTGAATTAACATAGTCTCACTGATACTCCCAAAGAGACCAACTCAAATTAGTGAATCACTTTCCAGCATGCAAGCTCCTCAGTGAGTTAGCACCTTTGAATTGTTATTGACTGATGAATGAGGAAGGATAGGAGCGATGTCTGACATCCAGGGAGGAGCTCCTGTTCGTCCCCCACCCTCACTCTCCGAGCCCTCCGCTGCAGCCATCAGCCTGGGTTCAGCTCTAATCTTAGGGAATGCATTAAGCCTGAGGCCCTCTCTGGGTCCCAGCGATCATAACAGCTGCCACTGTCGATCAGACAGACAGACCTCGTTCATGGAGACGTCTGTGCTGTGTGTAACTAATCCCAGCCCCACAGCCAAAAGGTCAATAAGGGTTGGTAGGTGCTTCCATTGATTAATATGAGGGATAGAGCGGTAATCTCTTTAGTTGAGATGCTGAAAGTACGTTTGGCATGGGCTTGGCAGCAGTAGTGGGCAGTAGGCAGAAGTGTTCTTAAGCCAAAATATTCTGCCACCTTTTGCCAAAAATGTGGAAATTGGAACTTTTCCTTTCAGCCTTCGTCAGACTATTTTATCCATGAATGCACATATTAGACAAAAGACGCCTTTGTCTCTTCTCCCAGCACGGCCACCTGCGCTTCTAACTGCTTCTCTCATTCGTCAGCTGTATCTCCGGTAACCACAGGACCATCAGAAGACACAAATCATGTTACACCTTCAAAAGGTTCCAAAACAAATGCTTAACTTCCAGTATGTGGGGCTGCGCGGTCTACCATATTTTCATTCACGCTCGTCTTATCTCTCCATTTATGATTTATGGCTCAGCAGATTGTGGCCCACACACACACACACACACACACACACACACACACACACATTATATGTCATCAAGAGGACAATGATAGTCATAGAGAAAACCTCTTCTCTTTGTTCTAACACTAAAATTACTTAATGACGGCTCCGCTATGAAACAAGCAGAAAGGGAAAGTAAGTTTGTGCACATGTAAAAGATTTACACACACACACTAACACATATAATGTTTTGTTTCATGTGGTTTTATGTGCTGTGATTAAAAAGCTGGGTGTGAAGTTTAAGTAGAAGGTGATGCGTGAGAAATTAAAGTTTATCCTTTTCCCCTGGATGTGGCAGGCAGAGATCATGTTCCACTTGCAAGGGGCATGCAAACTGCTTTAAGTCTTAATTTCAGCTTTCAAGACATAAAACAAGAAAATATGCTATGAAAACTATTGAGGTGGGATCTTCCTCTTATTTCAAATGTGTTTGCCGTCATGTCAGGAATTTTCTAGATTAAACAAATGTTCTATAAGACCTGTCAGTAACATGAAACAAGACAAAATGCTGATGTGTGACCCTGTATTTAGTGACGTACTCTAGAAAAGACTTTGCGTCAACATATTCATTAATCAGTTTTAAGAAACTAAACTTTGACGACTTGAGGAAGGAATAAACAATGTACTTTTAAATCATTATCACAATGGATCTTTTCTGAAATCGGTATCACGATTTAGCAAAACTAATTTGGTTTGAATAAGACATTTAATTAACAGAAATTTGTAGAACAAAGTACATTTACTCTGATAATCGTTGTTAAGGGATTATTACCCAGTTCTGCTTAATGACAAACTCCATTACTTGGTAAGACATAGATTTTTTTTCTGTGTTGTGCTGTGAGAGAGACAGTGTTGTTGTTGAAGAAACACGGACAGCTCCACTGTGGAGAGATCCATGATGTGTACAAGTCAGAATTCCCTGGCAGTTTGTGTGTGTCTGCACAGAAACAGAAGTAAAAGCTAAAGTCACACTCTTTTTCCTTTGGACATCATCCCTGTCATGTGGAAATACATCTTTCCGTCTGATGACTTCACACATGATGAGCTTTCAGCACCTGTCCAGATGAAGCTCGACTGAGCTCATGCGGCAGCAGTCTTGGTTTTAGTGGCACACAGTCTCCCCCTGCTGACACTGAAACATTACAGCACTTTATTTTATTTTTATTTTTTTTAACCTGTCCTGTCCAGCAACATAGACATGCAGAATTATAGATCTGGATGCATTACAGCACTTTAAACGTCATGACAAGTTTATTGTGACGCCAGCTGGGCAGCCAGCGGCCTGAGGCTGCTACCAGAGCTGGTGGAGTTGGGCGGCTCAGACTCTGGTATTGTGTGAGAGGATGTCAGGAGGCCTAAGCCAGCGTGGAAAAGCGAGCGAACGAGAAGGAAAAGGAGGACACCCAGATGTTGGACTCCTGGCCTTCTGCTTCGAACAAGTGTGGGAAAATGACTGTATTATAGCCATTGCTTTGCAGTTGCATTCCCAACAGGCAAAAATGGGTGCTATGGCAAGTTGTTAAAAACATACAAATGCAAATAGCTTCCTACACAAAGTCTTAGAAATGTATTTTCTATTTTTACTCTCTGCCTCCTTCCAGGCATTTCCGCGTGGAGTCTGAGAAGTTCTTGTGCAATGTCTTGCTTCCCAACCTGGTGTGGCATGCGGGCCGCACTGCCGCTGCTGTCCGCACCTCAGCCCTTAGCTGTCTGCTGGCCCTGCTGCATGGAGGGGCCATCACACCTGGACAGGTAAACACACACACACACACACACACACACACACACACACATGCATGCTGCAGAGGTGACGTCTACAAATCCACCTGACTGCACAACAGCGCACATGATGCACAGCGGTTGCACCTATTTCCACCTAATGAACACCGGATATGAGTCTCCAATAGTATAAGCTCCAATCTGCAGAAACACTTCTTATTGACTCAGCTGTAAAGGGAAAGATGTGGTAGTACATTCCTTTAACCCACCAGGAGTTGACATTCACTTCAAACTCTCTGTTTTGTCCATTTCACATCAAAATAGACGGTCCCGCGTGGCCATTTAGGAAAATCTATCATCCACCATTTTTCTCCCCTTGGCTGAAAGAGTTGGCCACGTCAGGTAGCAGGTGTACATGGGGGCAAGCAGGTTCACATACCTTTGTCCCTGAGGAACAATACGTTCACTGTTCTGGGCCCTTGTTAGAGGTAGGAACTATCACCAGGACATGCCCTTGCACCTGCCTGTCGGAGCATGTGCCCAGTTACAGTATGTGTGCTCACACGCACATCTGGCTGTGTTTGCCCCTCGCGTGTGCAGAGTGACCAGTTGAAACCGGCTCGCACACCTCTTCCATTCACACGTCTTTAACTACAAGGCAAAGCAAACAGCTGGGGGACAATGTGAGACTGTGTGAGTGTGAGTGTGATATCAAACTTTTACTGTCTAATGGCGCCCAAACCTTACGAGAGTAGAAACCTGGAAAAGTGGTGACTAAATAGGACCGCGTTAGTCTTTGGGTTTGGGTTCAAAATTAGGTTACAGTTGAGGTGAAATAAACACGTCCTGGTGACGGGCATAACAAAAGAGGGGTTTGTGTGTATTTCCACGGGCAAATCAAACAGCCTTTCATTTAGATGGACATTGTTTCCTTTCAACTCCCTGTGAAAACAATTAGCTGCTCCTGTTACACTTGGCACCCTCAGATTGTTTCTGATGTAATGCCGGATCACATCTCTGCCAAATTTTCCTCCTCTTTTTGTCTCCTTCCCTCCCTCTCCCCTCGCTCCTTTTTTTTTTTTTTTACTGTTTCTCCTGCACGGTATCAATAGCAAACAGACGGCACAACAGAGGTTTTAGCCATCACCTCATGGCCTGTGTCTTAGTGCGCTCAGCCTCACCTTGCTTGTCCATTTCCTCTGTTTCTCATCTGTTGGTGTGATAAACACATTAGTCTACAATGGACTTCTGAAGTTGGGCTCCAAGCCTGTGTGTCTGTACAAAAAGATCCAGGCCTGGTGTGAATCTGTCATGCTTCAGGTGATATTTCCCTATTGTGGAAATCCACATGAGAAACTTGACTACGCAAAAACACCTTTTCAAAATCTTTTTTGTAAATTACACACAGTTGTCTCCTGTTGTCACTTTGACTTTTTATTAAACACATGGGAAGACTTTGAGCTTGTCATTTAACATTTACTTCCTGTGTGCAGCTGATGTGTCTGAAGGAGAAGCTGAGTCCCCTGTTGTTGTCGGCTCTGGAAGAAGACTCTCAGATGGGCAGACTGTTCGCTTGTCGTTCTATGTCCACCATACTCAAACTCATAGGAACCAGTCTGGACCCTGAGGCCCTCAACAAGATCTACCCCGGTAAATGATGAATACTCACACACAAATTAATGCTCAACTTTTTTGCACTACTTCCTAAGCGATTAATTCTGCATAATGGCAAGTCAAGTATGCACCTGACATAATGACAGAATAGTGGCACATTGGCTATTGAAAAAATGTTTAGTTAATTTGTAATGTCTGCTCTCACAAAAAGTAAATGTTGTCCCATTAGGGCTGGGCAGTATAGATGAAATTTACCCTCATAAAATATTCTTATATTCTTAATAAATACTAGAAGGAAAAAGATTGAATTTAACCACTTTACTTTGAAATTAACCACTTTTTTTGTCTTAATTCTGCTATTATAATTGACTTTGAAAACATTCATGTTATTACTGCTGCTAATACAACCCAAGAAACTGTCTGTGGATGATGAAACCACTAAATGCCAACACTAATGATACTCACCATTTATGTGGGCGTCTTTTCTCCACAGAGCTGCTGAAGCGGCTGGACGACAGCAGCGAGGAGGTGCGCAGCGTCGCCCTTCAGGCCCTCGGGCTGTGGCTGTCCAGTCTGACCGAAGAATACAACCCTGAGCTCTGCGCCGCTCATCTGCAGTTCCTCTTCCAGCAGCTCCTTCTGCATCTGGATGATCCCGACAGCTCGGTGCAGGACCAAGTGCTCGGTGAGACTGGGTGGGGTGTTTGAACCTGCAACCTCAGAGATAAGGCAGGAGCGTCTGTTGATAGCTTGTTGATGGTGAGGCCTAAATATGCACATGTCCTGATGATATGTGATGATAATGACCTCGATTATATGATGAACATATGCAGCTGATAGCAAAGGTGATCGTGGTGAATGTGAGTTGGCGATGAAAGCAGAGTTTGGCCTTTGATGATCTGCAGACCAGCCTGCTGTGTCCAAAACATTCACAGAGGGATGAGAGGAATTAGTGGGTATCGTCTATCAAACACTAGATTATTGTAGGGCACACTGCCAGCAGATTCCCCCTGTCCTTTATGTTAAAATCTCTCCATTATCCTTCTTTTCCACACAATTCATCACAGTTCTCAGGCTATCCCCCCCTGTCAAAGTAAGCTGTCAGAGGCTGAGCTGGATGTGGCCCTCAAGCGTGAAACACAAGATCCAGATATGGATAAGCACCCACCTGAGAGAGACACTTCACAGGTTGATATGTGAGCCCTAATACCTGTATTTCTCCCCCCTGCCAGTACACACGGGGTAAACTGGGCTGGCCTGTTTGTGTGGCAAACCTCTGCCTCTCCACCCCCATGATCTCCCTCCAACCCAGAACAGTCCCACCTAATGACAACCACATGGGCACCCCTTCCCCTCACCACCTTTCCACATCTGTCCTCACACCCATCCCGCTTAATCCCTCCATCTTTTATCTGCCCTTCAAACTTCCTCCTCTCATACCAAGCATTTTCTGTGATGGCCCATCACAGCTTCACGGCTGCATTTTATTGATGTAGTCGATGGAAAGTCTGAGTGGATTTTCCTGGAGTGTGTAACCGAGGCTCAGCTCTTCTGAGCTTTCACTCTCTCCCAGTCTCATGGATGTTAGCTGTCATTACATCTGACAGGACGCAGGTGAGCACTGATGCCTTAGCCAGCGATGAGAGGCCTCGCTATAGGATCTCTCATCTTCATACGGCTAGATAGAGGGAAAGAAGGGGGGGGGGGGGGCATTCACACACTCACCAGATGCAGCAATAGCTTCCATACCATGAATTCATACCCTGCAAGACAGCTTTTGAAAGCCTTCCAAGGACAATAAGCATTTTTGTTGTTGCAACGGGTTATCAAGTGTCTGTAACATTGCATGCAGAAGGCAGAACATGTGTAAATCAAATTCATGAACTGGCCTCCACCCACGTACTGTACAAACTGTGCAGTCAGTACTGGGATGTCTAGATCTCTTGTTGCTCAGGGTTCTCTTTGGAAAACTATACTGTAATTCTGTATGTTTCAGTTTAAACATAAAAGGGATCATTTTTGAGAATTTCTTTGCCGTCTCAACCTATGCTGGATATGCAACATTGATTTATTTTTAACTCACACTCTGGAAAGTGGCTACACACCAAAACGGATACTACTTAAGGATCATTCTGGAGATATTTTATATTTTTCTTATTGCCAACAGCTCCCATAAAAGACCAAAACCAACAAATAATCAATCCTCCTAACAAGTGTTGTCTGTTAGTCAAAGCCTGATGTATCATATTCCTCTGTGCCATAGAGCTCTGTTGTCGTCCATATCAAACACTCTTAGAAATACATCAGAAATCCACACTGTTGCACTGGGTGACATGTTCATTATGATGAACATGAGCTCTGTTGCTTATTTTGAGTTGATCACACATACACTGAACTGATGCTGTAAATAAATTCACAGCTGAAAATAGTCTGCAACAAATGCACAATTTTCTCCTTGTGACCTGTCTTTAAATGTTTATGTCTTCAGTGGGAACGAACGGATTTGGCCCTGGCAGCCACAGACAGGCAGGGGAAGTCAACATCACTAATGACAGAAGTGCATTACAACTGTTTATCAACCTTTAGATGGTGTGTCAGCATATCTTCCCTCATGCGGTGTAAAGTTACAAATATGAGCTATTGTGCATAGCGCAGACCTTCAAACCTTGATCCCCGTGAAGTATAGTAGATTCGTAGACAGCTCAGAGTCTCTTTGTGAAATGAGATGACCTCACATCTTGCTGAGTGATCGTCTGTATCTGACAGCACCCATAACCACAAATGTGGAAGCATTTTTCACTCTCATGCACGGCTCCGTTTGAAGCTTCCTTTTTTGTCCCTCCCACTCTCTTTTCTGTATCTTTGTTCCTTTTAATAGTTGATCCCATTCTTATGCTTCTTGGATTTCAAACGCATATCTGTGAAGGGGCTTGATGTCTGCAGCATTTCCTGACAGCATGATGGACAGCCCCCACACGAAACAACCATCCTCCCTTCTCCAACTCTTCCTGTCCTCCACCCTGATAATTCCACTCTCCTGGCAGCAGGGCCGCTACCTGCTCAATCACACAGACTATTGGCACTGGTATAACTCACTTCTCAAAAGTCATCATTGTTCTCTGTTTAATTCACCACCACCCCACCTCCATCCCAGCTGTGTACAGAATACACAATAGCTAAAAATCCCCTGCATCCCCTTGAAGAACAAAGGCGGGTATCAAATGATGAGATTACATGAGCTAACTCATCCAAAGTGACAGCATGTCACCACTAGAGCCTCCCTTGTGAATTGTGGTTTCCGAAGCATTTAACCACTGACAGCAATTCAAGTAATTTCATATACCTCTAAAAATCAGCAAAAGGTGTGAGAACTATGGGAGGAGGATAGTTGAACAGAGATTTATCGCCTCTCAGTGGAAGGAAAGGGCACCTGCACACACGGTGTTCGAGTTGATGTAGTGTAGTTCATCACTGCCATCTGCTGGTGTCCTGACAGATCTATCCACCAGTACCTCAAAACTAAATTCAAAACCAACATGAAAGAAGAAAAGCAATCAAAACAGACATAATTAGACCTTTGATACACTGAAGACCACAAGCTTGATTACTCAGAGACTTAAGTAAGTCTTAAGTTCCCCCTGAAGGATTCAACTCAAAGGAACATTTGGGGAAATGAGCTTATTGACTTTGCTCTAGAGAGTTTAATGAGAAGATCAATACCACTCTCAGACACAAGAGTATCAATCTCATCTAACTCCCAGCAAGAAAGCAAATGTATTTCTCATAATGTCGAAGTATATCTTTAAGTCAAATTATTGAATATAGAACACTAGTAAACAGTTTTAATACCTTACATCACTTTTGTGCTTTTGATGTCAAAACTTCAGTGACTAAAGTTTGCATGGGCAATGTTTATTTTCTGGTACAAAATGTTAATTCTACTTTCATCTCATATCCTGAGTGCTGGGTGCTGACTCCTGTCTCCTTTGTGTCTTTGGGTTTGGTTTTGTTGTGTTTCCCAGAGGTCCTGAAGAAAGGCAGCTCCGTCCACCCGGCACTTGTGAAGAGGGAGGTGGAGGCAGTGAGAGACAAGCAGTGGAGTCCTGTGTACTGCGACCAGCTGCTCCAGCACATCAGCTCACTGTCCACGGAGACTGCAGCAGAGGGTCCCGAGTGACGTGAAGCTTGATCCTCAATTCAAAGAACCCTCTCACCTTAAATTGTACCATGGACAGCGATGAAGAACCTCAAACAGCATGCCGATAATTATACAGTGGAGCATTGTTCAGTTAAAGGGGAATTCTGGAATTTTTAAACCTGGGTCTTATGTTTATATATTTGGATGTGTAAATGATTCATACTTACCAAAAGTTTTGGAATTGGTCCAGTAAATAGTCTCA
>JBBPCS010000672.1:6213677-6225421 GCA_037974645.1 Hollardia meadi
GCCATCTCTAAGTCCATCCCATGTAAAAAAAACTTTGCTACCGTTTTGCATTGAATGGCATTTTTAATTATGAGGAATTGAACGCAAAAGAGCTGTTATAGTCGGTAGGGTTTCCCACCTCCTTATGCTTCTCCATCGTGGCGTAGAGCTTCTGGGACAGATCATTGGCTACATTAGGCATCCCAGGCTTTTTCTTGTTGGCTCGACTGACGCTGCTCTTGTTTTTGTTGGTTTTCTTGTTATTCTTCTTTTTGGCATTCTTGCTGTCAGCATGGGCTCCCTTGAAATAGATGGACACAAATGTTCAGAGAGGCAGAGATTGCACAACAGGCAATACGAGGTTATGTAATTAAATTGAGTGGGTAAAAATGCCTGAGAAGTGAAAGCTTTTGTGTAATGAAGACTTGAGTCTGGAGCGAAACAGAGGCCCAAGCACCAGGCTGTTGATTTTGGCATAACAAGAGCATTCCTCTTTGAAAACCCATTTCAAAATGCTTAATCCACCTATCCATTTAACTCACCTCTGTCGTCTCAGACGTGGCCGTGTTCTCCTCCTTCTTCCTCTCCTCCTCCTCCTGCTCAAGCTCCTTGATGCTCTCCTCCAGTACATTAGGCCAAAAGTCACCCTCAAAGTACGGCAGCTCATTGGCACTGGTCAGCCTGTCTTCTGTTGCTTGCTTGAAAATGTCCTGAACAGACAGACAAGACTTCCATCAGGCAAGGTAGTAATATAGCTGATAAAAAGAATGTCTGCAAGTTTCTTCAAGTTGAATTTAAAGCTTATAATGACAGATTCAGGCATGAGATGACTTTCTGACCTTGTAATCGTGTATGATCCTCTCAGCAAAAGCCTTGTCCAGCATCTTTCTGTACCACTCTTGAAGCCTCTTGGGCTTGGGGATCTTCTGGTCAGGAGGGTGGCAGTGGAAAATGTAGTCATCTCCTTCACTGGGTGGGCAGGCCCAGATGTGACCTGTCACATACCTAAGGGGCCACAAGACTTATCAGCCACTTCACACTTGCAGGAATGATATATACAATATTGACTGCAAGGTTGTAAAACACTACACTGTGTCAAACTACTCTTAACTCACCCAAGTTTCTTCACATACTCCAGGTAGCCTATTAAGATCTCATGGTACACTGCAGTCCTTAGCATACGTGGTTTGAAGAAGTGAATACTGTCGAGGTATGATATGTAAACCCGTCTGCAAACAAATATGGAGAATTTAATCAAAGAGCAAGATGCACAAAACACCAAAATAAATAGAAACAGCATACATCATTCTTGTGTTTTTGTTAGTTTTACCTGGTATTTGGAAAGGGGCAATCTGAGCCGTACTCCTGGACGTGCATGCCGAAGAAACAAACATCCACCCCGTCTATTTCCTCAAATGCAAAAAGTGCTTTGGTTCTGTAAGGGAAGCTCTCCATCATCTCGCCTGAGTCCACAAACCTGTGGAAGCGTAAGTTAAGTTACCAACTGTTGTTTTTTTTTGGCTTAATCTTGAACAAGTTGCATTTTTGATAGAGGACAAGAGAAAGAATTATTTTGGACTACAGAGTGCTCCTGGACAATTTCCTTGGTCAGCTAGGTTTTTTATGCATATTTGCTTACTTGTTATATTTATATGATACATATATGGACAACTGTGCTGATTGATCATCTCGCTACAATGCAATATTCTACTGGGAAACCCTGGATCCTGGCATTCATGTGGATGACAATTAACACAAATCATCCGACCAAACACCCTTGAAGATCAAGCACCCATTCACTTCATCTGTCAGTGGTTTTAATGTTGTGGCTGATCGGTGTATCAGAACCTTGTGATGAGGTATGACATTTTTTTGTTTAAACATGCTAATCCTTGATGTGATTTCGAAGACTCTAGCTCTCAATGAGCACATTAAAAAACATTTAAATAATCCCTAGTGTCTCAAGCTCTTAAGTGGTATGCTGTGTATTTTCCAGCCGAACTTGCAGTAAAAAAAAAAGCAAATACACATTAAAACTAACATATTTGAGCAATGTCACTGAAAATCAGGAGACACACTTCATCGGCAGGTGAGAACCTTACCTAGACTTCATGCCAGGCTTAATTTCCACAGTTTTGTCAGAGCTGGCCACCACTCGCACAAACACCTCACCGGCCTCTGGGTGATTCTGCCTTTTCAAGTACTTATTCACTCTGTCCTCAATATACGTCCCCAACCTTGTAGACTGCAACCCTTTACAAACGCAAACGTTCAATGTTGAATTAAGTTGTTAGGCATGATTAAATAAAACATTAAATTAAATGTTACTGTTGTTATACTAATACATGTAACTTACGTCTGGCTGAAAACTTGTTCTCCTTTCTTGTTTTGCCAGAAGTTTTAAGACAGTTGTCACAGATAAAGCTAGAAGAAAAAAGGATCAAACTACAGTTTAGTGTCAACACACAGTAATTCCAGTATATACAAATTCTTGTGGAATGAATTCAGTTCAGATCAAACACTGACTGCATATGCTTATAGTGCTGGATAGTTGTTCCAACTGGCATAATAGACTTACCCTGATGGCCAAATGACGTCGTAGTGTAGAACGCAGATCTGATGCATCTTTCGTCCACAGTCTTTACATTCAACAAACCTGCAACGACAAACATTTGCTTTTTTTTTTCTTTGCTCCCTTGGCAAAAAGTAGTAGACACTTCATTGCAATCCCATAAATAAAGAGTTAAACTGAAGTTACTGTCCAGACAGTACTCACGGTTCAGAGTCCAACATGTCATTTTTCTTCTTTTCAAACTGCTCTTTTGATATCATGCTGCACGAAAAACAAAGAGACAACAAGTTCATGCTGGCTTCTGTGATAGAAAGTTTCCACAGAATGAAGGCCACAGAGAAAACAGCCTGATAAGCTTGCAAGATGATCATCAGGCGATGGTCGGCCACTGGGGCCTTGTAACTTACGTCTGTGGCTGTGCCGGGTCGTCCCCCAGGGTCACACTGTTCCCCTGGATCTCGTTGAAGCACTTCTCACAAAAGTGATACCTGTCGGCAATAAGGCCATATTTGGGTGAACTGCAGCCAGCACACACAGTAGCAGCACAGGTAAACCGGCGCACAGGTGGCAGAATGCAACAACCGAGGACAGAGCATGGGCAGTGGACAGACGGAAGGACACACACACAGGCAGAGGTACATGTTAGTCACAGTTGAAATGGACATGATCCAGTTGCTCTCATTCAAACTGGAAAAGAAATGGGGGGGATACTATTTTAATGAATGTCAATCACAAATGAATGAATGAAACTACAGTATGTCGATACTACACCATCTAACTGCATGCTGAAATATGGAAACAAAAACAAATGCAGTGTCACTACAATCATTCATAAAATACGCAACATGCATTCTGAGCTGATGAAGGAATTATGTAGTCATGCTGGGGGAGACATAATGAGTGATAATGCAAACACACATGTGCAGGTCTTGCAGGAAAGCTGTTAGTTACATGACTAAAATATTGAATTATTATTGAAGTCGATGGTATTTCAGTCCTAATAAATTGGGCATTTACATCAAAATTTGGTAAAATTACACACCCTTGCTTAGAAGTTTTTTGGACAAAATTCTCAAACACAGACTTTTTGTTGGATGTTTTGAATCCTACGTTGGTAAACCTCACATCATTTAGTGGCAAGTAGCCGCAATAATTCAAAGGTGCTGCATTGAAATCATATTGAGGTGCAGTAACAGATTCTGCACAGCAGGGGGAACTTTGGTGCTGGTTCTCAGCCATTACAGGCAACATAGAGCCTGATCATGCATATTGGGCTTTGCCACAATATACAACTTTCAATAGAGTCTGTGACACCTTTATAAAGGAAAGATCACCACATGGAGCTTTGGTGACAGGTATGGCTATATGAAAAATGGTTTCTTTGGCCATGTTTTACATTTAAAGATGAAGCTGAACACCTACTCTTGATAAACCCTCCTTCACTTTTTTACCCTAACAGAGTTAGCACATTTTTTTTTTACCTGTTCTGGTAACTGTAGTAGGTGCCATCCCTGGAGATCGTACACAGCTGTTTACCATAGCAACACAGCGTCTGGGGTGAGAACTCATACTGTGGAAACATCAGACAAACATTAAAAATCCATGTCCTCCAAGAGGTTTTATTCATAACAGCCACATGCAGGTAAACATAAATGTGAATAGACAAGATAAATTGTTTTTAAAAGTACAGTTTTTGTGTTTATTTCCCATCCCATGCTGTCTCACCTTCCTGCCACAGCAGTAGCCCAGGCCCTGCATGACAGGGTCAATCTCTGCTTCAAACACTTCTGCCAGTTTGGTGCAGTACTTGTAGACACGGGATGTTTTACGGTTGTACAACCAGGCGTTGTTGAACATGAGCCACACATCGTCCACGTACTGCCACGGCTCCTGATACTGACCTGTATCCAGCTTGCGCTTGATGGTGGATAAGTCAATGGGATTCTTCACGATTTCAAAGTAGTCCTGTGCAGCAGGAGGAAGACATTTGCATGATGAGCAATAGTGTTTCCTGAGGGTTTTGGAATATCTGAATTAAGGTATGCATACTGTATAATCGCATATACTCACAGGGATGCCCAGTAGCTTAGGGTCTACAGGTTGTCTGAAGGGCAGTGATTCTGGGTCTTGTCTGTAGAGGGCCTCAAGTGTCGGCATTAGGGCTTGTCTCAGCTCCTCTGGCTTGAAAACTGGACGGACAATAATTATAAGAATCCAAAAACAAATAGCATACTGGTGTCTGCAAATGCACAATTTTAATTCAAAGTTAACTGTACAAATACACTCTGACAAGTCCCATCTACCTGTACACACAGGCATACAACTTTCTACAAATGAGATCTGTCTTCTTACTTTTTTTGCGATTCTGTGTGGTGGAGGTGGCTGATGTGCTGTTGGCCCCACTTTCCTCCTCTTCTTTGGGTTCTGCCTTAATCTCCGGCTTCTTCTCCTCAGTTTCCATTGTCTCCTGCTTTGGCTCGACTGCATCTGGCTCCTCCTTCTTCACCAGAGGGGGTTTGGTTTCATCATTCTGCTGCATGAACACAACCACGGTCAACCAGCTATCTCACAGTGTTGAGTCAAGAATCCATCAAGTATTTATTGCATTTAATAGTAAGCATAAAACTTTGCTTCAGGAGAGTAAAAACCCCAAAGTTAAATTTACTTTCCTGGCCATAAATGTGAGTAGAACTGGTTGGCTTCATGTTTGACTTGTTGTAGACATAAGTGTGCTTCTTTCTATCTCCTGCCTCAACAATGCCTTTCTTACCTACTGATTACAGAATTATCTTGTAAAATCGTGAACATACCTCCATTTTTACATCCGTCTGCTTCTTCCCAAAGTAGCCGTCATCTTCTTCTTCTTTTACTTGAGGTTTGGCTTCAGTGCTGCTCATGTCTGGCAGGGCCTGCTGGGAGCTCAGCTCAGCCACAGAGGCTGGTGTGGGCACTCTGTTATCTATACTTGCTGCTGCCTGGGACAACTTTGACATGAGAAGGAAGAGAAATTCTGATCACAATGCTGATGATTTATTAATAAAGTCATACTGACTTAATTTAAGTACATTAAGGATTGATTGTCAGTGATCATCTCCAGAGGTGTGGTACTATTTGCTGTTAAGTATAGAGTAAACCTTTGGCATACGTGCATGTGCACCGTTACGTTGTGGCTCATTTCGAAGGTTATGTAACAACTGTTCCTTAGGTGGTAAGGTGGCATACATGTTGGACTGACTTTAAGAATAGTTTCATTATGTTCAGAATTTTACACAGCAGTCAGACAAACATCTAGCTATTAGGCAATATCATGGATGACTGTAAGCTGTAACTCGCATGGCTTTGAGCAATATAGGTAAATGAACACAAGAAGTTTATGTTTTGCATGATTTCATTTACTTGTGCAAAGCAAATGAAGCATTCGAGACATCAATTGTAAGTTGCAGTTCAGGCAGAAGTTAAGCTCATCTAATAGGTTAGGCTATGAAAACGCAGCTAAGCAAGCTTTCATGTCCTGCAGGCATTGTGAATGTAGCAAAAGCTCGCCAAGTTTAACAGGATGGCTTTGAAATGTTTTTTTTGCAAAAACATCACAAATAAAGAAAAGGTCTGAAGAGTAAATGATGATTGAAACATTAGCGAACTAGAAACCAGAGAAAAAACAATTCACAGCATCGACGGCAGCTTCAAAGGTGGAATGTTTTCTTGCACGTTACTCAATTCTTGAGTCAATGTTCAGTATTAATCAACACACCTTAAATGTCGGTATGATAACTTCCAACAATTTCATTTGTTTCTTTTGGTTCTCTTGCTTGACATACACTTTAGTGATAATTTGGATATTCAAGCGCTTTCCTCACTTGGGGAAAAAAAAAGAGTGTTGTTCTGGTGCACTCACCATCACCATCACCATCATCTTGACACGTCATTTCCATTTCTTTAAAAATCGTTTGGTCAAAAACCTTAAGAGGAGCTGGCAAAGGCATAAGCAATACAAGAGTGCTATAGTGATATCTCACCGGCGTGCTGGGGTGCTGTGCCTGCACTGAGGTGGGCTGCTGCATCTGGCTGGGGGGCTCTGTCTGGGGCTGCAGGGGTGTGAGCGGCAGGGGGGGTTCAGGGGGTGTGCTCATGGCTGAGGGTGGGCCGGGGAGGCTACTGGGTACGTGGGTTGGGGTGGAGGAGGGCCCACCCGCAGAGGCTGGGGTGGGGGGCCGCGGTGGCACCTGGGCCTGTGCAGAAGCATGGTGCTGCTGCTGCTGAGGATGCAGGCTGGCAGAGGTATTGGGTGGAGGGGTGGCACGCAGGGTGGTCTGGGCTGCAGGGCCACAGGGCAGCTGGGAGCCAAGAGATCCCAGTGCATTCAGAGGGAGGTTAGAGTTCTGCGGCTGCTGGAACAAAGAGGGATGGACAGTTAGCGTACCACTACACTCCATTCATATAGTAGTGCACCCGGTGACACTCGCGTTCAAACAGAAAAATGCAAAGAGCACAGAAAAATGTATGCAATGTATGTATAAAATGTGTTTCTTTCAGCACAGCACGAGTCTCCTCACCTGTGTGACAGCAGGCTGCGTTATGGGCTGGCCCAAGCCTACATTCACATTCATCGCTCCACCTGCAGCTGCAGTGAACTGGCCCTGTGGCAGGAACTGGCCCTGGTTTGCTGGCTGAGTTACCATGTTATTCGCATGACTACCCATCATTCCTTGAGTCTGAGGCATCCTTGACGGGGACATGCCCATCTGTAAAAGAAAAGAGAGATGAAACAGATAAAATCATTACAGGAGCAAGCCTCTAGTTATTCATACCTACCATGTGAAATAAAATAAATAAGTGGTGCATTACACAGTCAAGAAGCGAAAAAGTGGAGGAAAAAGCCAAAGATGGTGAAAAGTGGTGCATCACCTGAACAAACTGAGGACTAAAACTGAAAAATGTTTCCAAGAAGAGCCAGTTTAAGAGAGAGAGAAACTGACAGGCTCACAGAAACAACTGCTCAAAAGAGAGAAAGAATAAATCAAGGAGAGAGAGGACAAAGATCTAACCGCTGGGACGGAGCTCATGTTCATCTGCTGTGGATGGCTCATGGGGGAGGGAGCCCGTGCTCCCATGGGTGCCTGAGACATCTGCGCATTCTGCATTGCCATTGGGTTAAACTGATTGATTCCTGTGGGAACAGATACACACACAATTGTTTACGTGTTTATTACAAATGGGAGTTGTAATTCAATATTCCACGCCCTAATGGGCTGGCAGAGGCACTGAACAAGCTCACTTAAACATTACAGCTCTGACAAAAGCGTTCAACTTTAACTGGTTAAACAATCAGGAGTGCACTGGAAACTAAAACTCACTTTAACATATAATATTTAAACGCATTAAACAAATTCCAATACATTAGCAAACTTAAGAACTTGGAAGGTTACCAAAAAGAGAACATATGGAGTGTTTTTCCTTAAGAGTATGACTGCTAAGAAAGCAAAGAGCAAACGCATACCTTGAGGCACCTGCATGCGGTTCATTATCTGATTTGGCATGTTGGGCATAGACACAGGTCCATCTGAGAGACGACAGGACATAATGTTAATTTATAGGTGAGTTACAAAAATGTTTTGAACTCTTATCAACTGAGAACAAAAAAGTGTCTTTCCCCTTTATTATATAGTCAACCAACACGTAGAGAGTTTGGCTACTAACTGGGAGGTCGGATGGCCTGTCCTGGGCCCATGGTGTTGGACTGAGCCATAACTGGTTGCTGAGGCCCAGCGGTGCCCACCATGCCAGGCTGTTTCTGGAGCCGTGAGCGCCTCTTCTCCTCCAGTTCCTTCTGGATTTTGTAAATTTTCTCTGCCAGGAAGTGGTAATACTCATCCTATTGGAGAGGACGAGAGGGAACAAAACATTTTTTTTAAATAATAATAAATGTGTTGGTTAAAGTTCTCTACTCTCATAGTTACAGGAGAAAGGTTGAAGCCAAAAACCAAAAAGACAAGATGTAAAGATGTATTATATTAGTTACCCTGCTGTTAGCGGACTCGTACATGTCACCCTCAACCTTGCGGGCATATGCCACCAGGTTCTCCATTCGCCGGTCCTTCAGTGCTGCGGGGTCTGGGGTGGGGAATATGGCTTGTACACTGAAGAGAGACAGCAGATAAATAAAAAAACTCAGTGACAACATGGTGTATCAAGTTTTATTCTGTTTTCATATGACAGAACGAGAATATTTATAATGCATCCATTTTATTGCTGGACTTACAGTTTGTGCACCAGGTGGGTGCGCAGGTCCTGAGTGACATGTTCATGCCAGGCCTTCCTTACCCCTGCGGCAGAGAGAGGGGTGGCAGCAGGCAAGTTTCCCATGCCTCCCCCTACTGACCCATCTGGCATCAGCTGACTAAAGACAGAGATGAAAATAATGCTTAAGTTCAATTTCACATAAGGCTTCATAAATAACACAATGCGAACATAATCTGTAATTTACATTGTTATATATTGTTATTGACCTCGAAATTAAATTCCAAACTCCAAGGACAGAGATTAGATTGAGGTCATGGAGGATTATTTGTCAACAGAAGATGAGCTAGATGATGATTTGGTTGTCAAGACCAAATGACAAACCACAGCACTACTTTTCCTATTCACCTCCGATAAATTAAATGGCAGCTACATCACATTAGATCATGTCATGACCTACAAGATGACGCTGATTGTAGAAGCACACATTTCTTAGGAATGGCATTAAAAATGGCACCCCTTGGCAGCAAGGACCTTGTTTTGTGGGACATATTAAGGATGAGAATGCTCACTTGTTGAGTGTAGATGGTAGGGAGGAGTCAGAGTGCATGCCAGTCTGGTCTGAAGAGGGGACACCCATGCCTCCTGCCATCTGGTTCATCTGATTAGTGCCTGATGAAGACACGTTGTTTACAAGAAAATGGCTTAGCAACAGATTTACTGCATTGTTATCACTTGTACATGATCCTGTAAAAATGGCAGTGAAGTCTCATCTGTTCTGTACCTAGTGGGTTCATGTTTCGCAGCTGCTGGTGCTGGGGGCCCTGGGGGTTTTGCTGAGTGGGACCCTGTCCCTGGACCTGAGCAGGGGACTGGTTCCCATATGGCAGGCCAAGGGCAGCATAGGCCCTCTGCATGGAGCTTGGGTCGATGTGTGTGGCAGCACTGTTAATGGCTGTGGCACTGGGCTGGCCAGGCCCCACCGTACTGATGGCGTTCTGCAGGCCAGCCCCAGGGGAACCGAGCATGGCTGAAGGGAAAAGATGAGGAAATAAATAAGTAGCCTGAAAATATTTTTTAAAAACATTGAAATAATAATAGGACTAAAACAATTACTTGCGATAGCTTGATAACTAAACATGATCAATACCTAGAAATTACCTATAAACAGTGCACTGTGTTTTACACGGATGACTACGGGTGATTATTATCACACAACACTTTTACGCTGTGGAGATTTAATGGCATTGACTGCAAAATGGGGGAAGAGTAAGAAAACAGCAAAGAGCATAGAGGAAAGACAGGCCAGAGAAAACTGCAAGTAGCAAGTTGAGGGTCATTTCAAGCTGAAGCAAAACAAAATCTCTGTGCAGTGTGTTTGCTGTAAAACTGAACTAGCCTACTACCATAGCACCATGTCAATGCTTACAGCATCTCAATAGACAACATCCAGTCTATGCTTCCAATCCATGGAGAAGGCCACAAGGTAACATTTAACGTTAGCATTTAACATTAATCAACACAATTGCAACTTGAGATGAAGGGTAGCAAAGAAAGTATGTTAATTATGGCTATATGTAATGGATAGATAAGAATGTAAATCAATATGGTGGGTAGTAATGATGTCCCTAAGTTAGCCAAGTTTTGCACAAGAAACTAATCAGAGGAAATAAAATGCTGCAGTCAATTTGTGAAAGCCTGAGCTTCATTCATGTTATTATCAGAATATTCACACACACAAGAATATACACCCTTCTGATACACACAGTTACTCTCCTCAAAGTGAAGTGCAGAAGAAACCCCAGAAAGTAAAATAGTGCTGTAAGTAACAGTTGGAGTCAAAAAATGCACCAATCCAATTGAGCAGGTATAGTCAGTGTAGTTTGATTGCAGTGAGCAGGGGCAGCAGGTTTAGGGCAACATTTCAAAATAGTTAATAAATGTTGATTAGCATGTCTCATGTTATTACAGTAAGATATTTAGGGAGTAATTTATACATTTGTTTTAGCATTTCAGAAAATTGTTTATTTAAAACCTAGAATGAAATATGGCATGTAAATGTAGTGAATGCAATTGAAGAAATAAAAATGTTGAATTTTGTAAATAGGAAACAAATTAGTTGTTCACTTTAAGAGACCTCTCATTTTCTCTTTCTTCTATTGATTTTAAATAAAGCATAAGTCATTCTTTATTCAATGGAATAATTGGGAGATTATTTTACTAAGATATCGATTAGTAAAATAATCTAGTACCCTGTAATAATAGAGGAGTAACTGCTGCTTATTGCGTTTCTGTATACTTTCTAACTCCTAAACTTTAAAATAAATATTAATAAATTGAAATATTAATAATGAACACACAATTAACATTAGTATACTCATTAGTAAAAAAAAATCTATTTTTTTTTAAAAACATGAATTACAATAAATTGTGTTTTTCTGTGTAAAGAAATTAAATCTCAACTTCTGTGCAAAAGAATACATTCCCCAGCAGAGCTCCATTTAAAATCCCTGCACTGCTCCCTGCTGTGTTGATTGCTGACAGGGAGCATGCTGCCTCTGTGGGGGATTTAAATCTGTCAGAGGGCCTTTTAACCAATCAGAGATCAAGCTGTCCCAAGACCCTGCCCCCACTCGTAGCAGAGCCGCGGAGCCCCTCCCCTGGGTGTCACATTACAGGCCCATCCTTTCTAGAGGAATCCTCTCCCTGTTGGAGCTCTTACATTCAGCGAGCCAGCATAGAGCTGTGGCAAGAAGACACAACCTGTAGGTGGCACCACTTCATACCACACACACACGACTTGAGGCTCTCTACTGAGCGACACCTGCTTTGCTGAACAGCTTACAAGGCATCAAAGATTTGTTTATTTTTAAAGGACCACAACCATTAAATATTTACACATCCATGAGAAATTCATGGCTCTTTATTAACTTAACCAATATGGATTTCTTTATGG
>JBBPCS010000672.1:6228830-6250856 GCA_037974645.1 Hollardia meadi
CGTAACCAACTAATTATCGACAATTAAATTCGTTGGCAACTAATTTTGTCATCGATTTTTGTCGACTATGTCGACTAGTCGTTGCACCCCTAGTCCCCATCTTTTATCTTAGGAATCATTGGCAATATTCTTTTAATATATATATTGGCCAATATATCAGTATCGGAAATTTTTTACTCCCTAATATCGGTATCTACATCGGCCCCCAAAAATCCATATCGGTCGGGCTCTATTTACATTTGTGATGAAGTCTAGTTTACAGTTTAACCCTACTCTGAAATTCATTTCTGATGAGAAAATGTTAAAAAATGAACAAATAATCAATCCAGGTAATTAAAGCTTCTTTTTTTCTGCTGCCATTCGTGGTATAACAGTGAATTACAAATCGTACTGAAAATTGGACAAAACTAACAAATCTGGATGATTGAATGTTAACATTTAATATATTTGCAAATGTAACATGACTGAGCTGTACTCCAGTTGGCATTTGATGTCATCAACAAATTATTTTGATCTTCCATACTCTGTGCCCATAATTGTTCGTCATGGCAGCGATGCAGTGGACGGCTCCTTCCAACTTGCTTTTTGTTTTTATTCTGTTATTTTTTTCGGCTTAATTGCTGAAACATGTATTACCTATGAGAGAAATAAATGCCAATACTGGCATTGGAGAAGAAGGCGCATGGTTTAGATTAACAGCAGCGGGTTTTTTGGGATAATCACTGCCCACAGGACTTTTTGACCATTCAGCCGGACCGCCCCAGGAGGAGAGGAAAGAGAGCCAGGATGGGAGCCATGCTAGCCCAGCAGGCTGCTCCTGGCTAATGTCCAGTCACAGGAAAATGAAATGGACGAAAGGGGACTCAGGCTGGCCAAGCAATAGAAAATAAGAGACTGTAGCACGAAGAGGACTACAAACTTAATTTTGTTGTGCAACCCTTTGTTATACAAGGACAAATAAATGTCCTTGATACTTATCTGAGCAAACAACTGGTAACTTGTGGGACTAATTAGACTGAATTTAGAACCTCACCTTATTCATGTTTCCAGCTTGTTGAGCATTCAACACGTTGTGTGTACCCAACTGTGGCCCTCCTTGTGTGAGTGTCTCTGCCAGCACACTGCCTCCAACACCAGGTCCCTGTGCACCTTGCATGCCTTGGCCCTGGTACTGCATGCCAGGTCTACCCCGGCCTGCCGGTCCCAAAGCCCCGTTCATCACTTGTCCTGCCTGGCCCATGACCCCATGACCCTGCCCACTGTTCAGCATGGCCTGGTTGAAGCCCATGCCTGTGCTTCCATTGCCTTGTCCAGTAGTTACACCTCCTTTCTGGACTTGGGGAGATTGGTGATTGGTAGAGCCCTGCCCCAGTGGACCTTTACCAAGCACAGCACCTAGTTGGCTTCCCACCATGCCTCCCTGTTGGGTACCACCTCCCAAAATGGAAGAGCTTCCTGGTCGCAGGAGCTCAGACAGCTGCTTGTGTTTGGCAGCTGCATCAGGGACCATGGAGTTGATGCCAGGACCTCCTCCACCTGGACCACCGTTAGAGGACATTCCCATTCCCAAGTCTCCATTGGGTATGAGCTCATCTGGAAGGTCATTTTCCAGGTCAAACAGAGACACAAGATCTAAAAAAAAAAAAAAAAAGAGAGAGAGAGAAAGGGAAATAAGAATTAGCCATCATCACTGAATCCCCCCCTTTTACCAATAACAACAGAGCAAGATGCTAACCACCAAGCACAGAAACTAAGGTGTTCCAAGGTTTACTCAATTATCATTATATCATTAATCATTTATCAAAGTAATCCAATTACTTAGGATTAGGATGAACTAGTAGGACCAATTACGTAGACCCGAGCCAACACTGAGCTGTAAGTGTAAGACCAATTATTACATGAAATTGCCCTTCAGCACACCAAGACATAATGCAGGGAGCATCTAGTGATACATTCAGTTTCCTGTTTATTAGGGCTACAGAGGAAAAGAAATTCAAGGATTCATTTATTCAGTAACTGCAAAAATCCACTGAGTAGTAGACACGTACAACATGTATCTGTTTTAACTCCTTTTTACTTTCTGTGTCATCAAAAAAAGCCCTGTCACTCAAAAGCGGACAGACATACATGTTACGTACAATGTTACAACGTACCTACAGTCTGCTTGTTACACAATGATGCAAGGCATCGTTTCCATGCACACTACAATAATGTCACTGCAGCAAATATCATGGGACACTTAAAGAGCAAAACTAAGTTACAAACTTAGACAGAGAAAACTCTCCAGAAGAAATAGAATTAAACTTTAAGCTTTACTTCAAACAATTTTACTGAACCTGGACTGTGTGTGTGGCCTTTTGGATGTGTAGAAGAACAAAGGAAAGTAATTAACATTAGATCTGGACCGGTCCTGTCACCGTGTTGGGAGATTTAAATAAGCAATGAATTTAAGCTGTTATGCATAAAGGTGCACAAGTCTCTTAATGTGAAGACGCATGCATCATTTCTGCTTCTGTGGGATCGCTGCAGGTAATGTACTATTTTCTTCATTAATTATGTATTATTCCACCCATCTGCATCCCATCTGCTGTTAATCAGAAGGATTTTTATGATCCGATCTACGGGCTGTAATCCGCACATCACGCAGCAGCCCTCCTCCTCCTCCTCAGTTAAAGATCACTGCATTTGTTCATATGCAGTAAAATTGAGTTGTTGATGGGAAAGAGGATTGGAAGACAGCAGAGACAGAGGGTCTGGCAGCCAAAGACCACATACCTGTCCCTCAGCGAGACAAGTGACACTGTTTAAATAGCAATGCACCTGGCTTTTAAAGGGAATGGGAGATGACACTCTGATTGGTTTAATTCATGATACACCAAGAACCACACCTATGAATAATTAGGGGACCTGCGCCCTACTTTGTGCCCAGATTATGCACTGTTTAACAAAATGGAGATGTCCCTAAATGTGCCATGGACTTTAGACCGTACGCTTTAGATAATTTAAATAAGGCCCATATAGTGTGTATGTCCATGTATGTATACGTAAGTGTACGTATATGAAGTCACCATATATGAACTTTTTTACTACATTTATTTGCATTTGTTTAAAAGCAAAAAACATTTTAAACAGGTCACTGAATTTTCTGGCCCATCCACATTTCCTGTTTTTAAAATCTGGCCCAATTGAATTTGTAATTAAATAGACCGTGATACCACCCAACCCTGTGACATGTGACGCACAGTATGAATGTAGAGCTACAAGAATTTGTGTACTCTAATTTGTGTACTAGAACTTCGTGTAGGGGATCATTTTAGAAACATTGCAACATCCAACGTTTCAGTTGGAATGAGCAAAATGGACTTTCCATTTTCTGTGCAAGGACATTTAGATTGACTTTGGGCAGAATAAACATGCATTTAGCTTACTTATTAGTAATGTGCATGGGCATTCATTGGCAGATGTGCATGTACACCAAAGCAGCTCAGTCCCTGGTGTGACTTTCCAGTTCTTTGGGACAAGAAAAAGGGTACAGAGGAAAAGTTTTGGCTCTGTAACTATGAAATCCCTATGACAGTAACTATGACAGTAAAACTCATACTCAAAACACACAGAAAATAACTAGAACTTTAATGATGCTTGCAGTCCAAAGTCACATGTGTATGCCAAAGTCTTTCACATGAGTGTGCAAGTGTGCCTGTGTATGTCAGTCAAAGAGTTCACCAGCACAACCACCACACCCACACCCACACCCACCTAGTTCAGTGTCTGGGGCCTCTGGGTGATTATGGTTGGATCTAATCTGTTTATCAATGAAATATGGTGGCAATTTATGAGAGATTAAATATTAAAGCTACAGGCTTTTAATAGAATGTCTGAGCTTTTACTGTATGAGGTTAAAGCAACAAGTCTCAGAGTTACAGCAAAAGAGATTGACAGTGCATAGTTGAGCACCCGTTCCTTGCCTGCAACAAGATTGAGAACACAAATATATAAATTTTAGGGATGGGCATGAGTACTAGAGTACTCATTTTGGACATCGGTATTCATTCAACTGATCACTATTTGAGTAGTCACATGCTGTAGTAGAGTGCGACAAGAACTCGAGAAGAAATAAATTTCCATGTAATGCTATGTATCATTATCGTTGTACCTGCACTCTCTGCTTCCACTGGAGAGAGGTTACTATCCATATACTTAACTTCCCTTATGGTTCAAAAATGCCTTTGTAAATTTAGTGTAAAGAACAGCAACACTAATAACTGTGTACCAGATGACATCTGTGGCGATTTAGAACACAATTTACTTCATTGCATTTGCTTATGCCCCTAAACACATTGTCTCAGGTCATGATGGGAAACTCCGCCCACCTACCCCCAACACGCTAGTTTTCTGGACCGCAGTCGTTGAGCAGAGATGTTTCTTTTCCTCCCGGTCGAAGTCAAGCTGCGGGACTAACCCCCTTCACCTTTCCAGCAGTTGGGGAAGAACACATGGGAGCTACACTTTGGTTTTGAGAAGCTGCAGCCTTTACTTACTGACAAACTGTAACCTGCACTGTACATTTACTGCTCCTGACAACTTGCTGCTTCTCTTCTCCTCCTGCTCCACTCCACACTCCTCACTACGGGTGTAACAGTACATTGTTGATCCGTACGGTTTTCCCCCCCATGGTTCGGAACGCATGTGGTTCGCAGATCAATTGCAAAATTTAACCATCATAGTGTAAAATACAGTTTTACAGCCGCTGTTAATTTTTACAGTAATAATTTCTTAAATCTTGATGTGGAGCTGCAGTGAAACGATGAGCGACTTAACAGCGGTCAGTTTCACCTCTGTTAAGTGAAATCCTGTTGGCTGTGACTTCGGGCATTTTCAGTGGTGTAACTGGGAAACTGATCATGAGACTGTGATATTCATTTCAACTTCGGAAGTTGCTGCTGCCTTCGCTTTGACTCACAGCTCCACTCTCTCTGTCTGTCAAGCACAGCAGCCTTCCGTGTCGATAGACTATTACTCGTGATGTGTAACCAATCAGATGAAGCTGTGGGCGGGACAAAATAGCACATTATTAAATTTAACACCAACCTTTTTTTTCCTTTTTGCTGATCCGAACCGTGACTCAAAAACCGTGATACGATCCGAACCATGAGTTTCGGCTTCTTACAGTATAGATATAGAATATCATTTACTTACAACACCTCTACAGTCTGTGCAGCGCAGAAATGTAGACACTAACACCTACCTGCATTTGATTGTGTGTTAATTTCGGATCCTATTCTTATGTTACTTTTTTTGTGAGTATTCTGTAATGATTTAATCCGAGTACTCAAATATGGAAATTACTTATATATTATATATATTAAAATGTATAGTTTAAATTTATATTTATATATCTTAAATTATACATGTTATGGGTGTCAATGGTTAACATTTAATCAGTAAATTGATGTGGGAATATTTTCTCTAGAAAGGCAACTTAATCAAATTTACGTTGTGCGATGCTATCATCTCAGATTTGTTGTGGTACGAGCACTATGCCGCACTATATTATGAATGAGCATGTCCGAGGATGCTCATGTTAACCGAACATTTTTCATCATTGGTTGAATTTTGGTAAGGTTCTAAATGACGGAAAAATCTGAAGACTGTCATTTTGACAGATTGACGAAATGAAGAAAATTTAATGCCACATTTAAAAACTGAGGAAGCACAGACCTGGGCTTTTAACCTGTTGAAGGACTTTAGTCATCGGACGTCTTGTAGTGCTTTTTAGGAGACTTTGTAAAACAACCCATAATGATAAATCAGTCAATGGATGTCTTCTGTGATTATTTACACATTTCCCCTTACCAAACCCCTTACAATCAAACACGTCTTTCACACATAGAAGTTAATTTGTTGGGCCGCCCAGGTATATTAACATCTACTTAAGTAAACTTAGCGACCCATTTTAGAATTTAAAAAAAAAAAATTCTCTTTTTATCTGTCCAAGAGAACGACACCATCCGAGATCAATTAACAAGTAGACAATCAGCCCTCACTCTAATGTTACCTCTCTGCTGACAGCTGCACCGATTGTGGTGCAACCTATCCTTTTTAATACAGGCCTACTAGACCTGTCACGATAATTATTTTTGTTGGACGATATATTGTCCCAGAAATAATGGCGATAAACGATATTATTGTCATTTTAAGACCATTTTTTGCCACTGATATAATGATAATATAATAGCAAAATAATGCAAGTACACCCTTTTAAAGAACAATGAACTTTTAATTCTTAAGAATATTCAGACATTGGAATTGGAATGTCAATTTTTTTCAAATATCCAAAATAAATGAAACATAAATACCAAAAAATAAATACCAAAAATAACATTGGCATTGGCCGACTATTTCAGTCGGAATTCCCCTCCCCTTCCGCTATCTGTGTGTTACCGTTTTCAAAGTCCCTGTTGAAACGAGAAACAACAACAACAACAACTTCCGAGCTAGCAACCTATACGCTGAAAATGGCATCTTTTGAGGACGATTTGGATTGTGCAATAAGGCAGGCATGTTTGGTTTTTTCGGTGCATGAATGTAAATAGATACAGAGAATATGTTTAGAACATTTGCTTTCTAAGAGGGACGTACTTGCATGTTTGCCCACCGGTTAAGGAAAAAGTTTAATTTTCCAAGCGTGGCCTATCGTCTGCAGTGAACGAGCGAAGGTAACGCTAAACAAAGAGAGATGGTGTGAAAATGCCATTGTTTTGGTAGTGACCCCCTTGGTTGCGATTATGGAGGACCAAGTGAAAACCCTGCAGCCAAGGAGGGTAGCTGCAGCATATACCGGACAAGATCCAGACACAGACGAAAAATAGCTGCTGGCCAGTACTCCATTGTGTACGGATCTGATCCGGATCTGATCCGCAAAGATGATTAGACATCTGTCCTGCAAACGATGTTTCGACAGCGAATGGTGGGGAATGGTGGGGATTGCTGTGGACGAAGTACATACGGCGATCCACTGGTAAAAGCTATTAACCATCTTTCCAGCTAATTTGCTAATTTCTATAGCTAACGTTACTGCATTGGGTGCAATTTGACTCTAGCAAAGTCAATTATTATCAGTGGTGGAAGAAGTAGTCAGATCCTTTATTTCAGTAAAAGTAAAATTGAGCCATGCCTAAATGTTCCATCAAAACAAGTTCCCTGCCGAGGCGATTTTGCAAGGGCACCGTCACTGCTTCCTGGGCTTAGCACCGTGTAAATTTTCATTCTCCTGTAAACAAACAGGTAATATCGAGGTCGGCAAAAATGATCGTGGTCATGTCCATATATAGTACAATAAGTCGATAACATAATTATCGTGTACCTGTGCTGTTGTTTTAAGTTTACCCGGTCAATGTGATGTCATTTGGTACAATGTTGGTTTCCATCAATTTGATAAGCTATGACATTAACAACAAGCCTCCTCCACATGCGACTCATTGAAAACGAAATCGTGGGTGAAAAAATCCGAAATGCAAAGTTTTTCAAGTTTTCTTTATTTGGTGAATTTTTAGAAAATTATGCTTATGAAGAAAGTCAACATAGCAGTGGTTTAAATAAAAGAGCTCAGGACTGTGTATGAAGATATTTTGATGTTTTAATTGATTTTGTGCTATGTCTGTGACTTTCTTAAAACCTGGTGTAATTGAATTCCTTTTAATATGTTCTAGTTGATATGTGAAGACCAGTTTTTGTTTTAAACATTATCTGCCTTAGCATAGCCATAGCCAAATTGTTTGTTGCTTTGACGCTTTTCAGCTTGCATGAATCTTTGCGTTAAAAGATGTTTTTTAGTAGTTTAGTATAACTGGGACACAGTTTTAGGAACAGGTCAGTTCTGCATACATTCCTTTTTGATCATACTGGTAGAATTTGCAATAAAATGAAGAAAATTAATGCCAGATTAAAAAACCAAGGAAGCGCAGAGCTGGGCTGTTTTCCCCACATTTGATTGGAAGTACATTTGTAAAACCTATAATATGGTGTTTTATAAGAGGACCTGTGATAAGTTCAAGATGTACAAAATTAGTGGCGTACTACACTTGTGAAGCTGGGGCTAAAGTCCTTTGCTGGGCATAGTTTATGAAAACCACAGCCACTCAGGGAAAATGACAAAAAAAATGGGTAGGACTACATGAAGGCAAAAAACTGTTTTTATTCTGCTCTTGCAGACAGACTCTTGAGATCTGAATTTATGAATTGGCTCATAGTCTTGAGGATATGAGAACCTTGTGTATGTGTGAGTTACGAAGGTGAAGAGCAGAGGAGGAAAAAGGGTAGATATAAAGAGGGCTGCAAGTTGGCATCCAGTGCCTCCCACTGTTCTTGCTGACACATTAGCCAGCAGATCCAGAGTATTGTCTGTGACTGCTCTGACACACTGGTAAAAGGCAAGATTTTAACACATTACTGTGCTGCTAATTCTAATGTAGCTGAATAACGCTCAAAGGCCAGCCAGAGGAAGAAAAAAATGTTGGGTGACCTCTAAGGTTGGACATTGGCTCCCCATTTCTCACCTTTAGCAGTGACACGCCCACTCAGCCATAGAAATGAAAACCTGAAAGCCTGACACTTTCAAGATGCAAACACATACCAACATGAGACTACAGCACACATCAAAACACGGCCTTTTAACACAGAGATTGCACAATACCGCTGCAACAAAGACCCTTCTCTATGATGCCTTTGTTTATTTACACTGAAAAACGCAACGGCGTCACAACACCACTCCACTGTGCGATTTTAGATGGCAAGCCTGTGTTGCGCAATTTAAAAAGCCATGACGAGTAATTTTTTAAAACGCACAACTTTTGTTAATTTCACACCTAGCGTCCACACTGGCGTTTTAGGGCACCTAAAACTGAGACATTTGGAAAGGCTGCTGACCTCATTTCAGTTTGAAAACACCAGGATTGCACTTAAGTCTGGAAGGGCAAAAACTGAGACCTTTGGAAATGATGACGCAGACACCCATGTTCGCTTTCCTTGGTTCTTATCAGCCGCTATGCGTCTTTCCCTGATTGGTTAGATACAAATGTATTGTAGAGTAATAATACATTAAAAAGAAAGGGTGATTCTGCTGTAAAGCAAATACAATTAAATGCAGTTTAAAGAATAGCCAAATAAAAAAGTATGTGTATGAAGGCAGTAATCACCATTTGCAAATGTGAACTTGGAATACGTTTTATGATATTGCGGCGTACTTGAGATTGTAGATTGATGGAATGTATGTTATCTCATCTGTGTTTAGATAGAAAGAAACAAAAGACCATTGATGATACAATAATGAAAAAGAAAAACCATTATTGACAAAGTTTTAATAAAAATGGCATTTTCCAAGAGGATTCTGTGAAAAGCAGTCAAGTTTCCCTGCCTCATCACTTTTGTCCTGTAGTCAGGAAAAATTTTCTTTTGCAGTGGTACCAGCCCTGGTACCTGTAACATATAGGGAAACATAAAAAAGTAAGTATGACTAAGTAAGTAAAGAGATGTAAAAGTAAAAATCGTTCATGTTTTCTGCAACCAACTAAGCAGTGCAAACAATGTGCATCCCGTTTCCACCGGCATGCACATGCCCAGTGTATGTAATGGTCATATAAGTTTTCAGGCGTGTTAGTATGAACAGAGATTAGACCTGAAACTGTACTAAAACGCTAGTCTGGACGGAGATCGTTTTGTTTTAAAAATCTTGATTTAAAATGAAAGCATACTAGTGTGGATGTAGCATGAGAAGATGAGCTACTTTGGCTGAAGATCGAGGACTGTCAGCCGGGTAAATAATGCAGCCATCCACAGTGAAGTGAAGACAGACCGAACAAAGAAACTTTATATAGGCTATACCAGCTGATTGTAAATGGCAGACAGATGTTTCCAATCTCCACTGCCATTTAAATTAAGCAGCTCCAAGAGTATTTACGTCCTCTCTAGAAGATGAGAGTTGAGGTGGTTGCAGAATTGTAAACTGACTTCATTAAATTGAGATAATCCATTTTTCAAAGCTTCCTGTTACAACACAAAGAGTACCAACAAAGCTTTGTTCACTGCACTCAAAGTAAATACATACACTTCTATGAAGTACCAAGAAGGGTAATGTTGCTGGATGGACCCTTGACAAGACAGAAGATAAAAACGCAAACACTATTTTACTACTAGCTTTACAGCAAAGTGAAAGTGGTGGCGAACAGTTTCACACCATTGTTTTTAGCCATTGTAATTAGAAAACAGAAGTTAAAAATATGCTCCTGCACTAAAGGTGGAGAGAGCTCACTGAGAAGTTTCCAGCTCTTCGGTAGAGATTACTTGATTAATCAATTAGTCAATCAATCACCATGAATATTATTTTTAAATAACTATTTTTATAACTGATTCAGTAAAAATGCCAACCATTCTCTGCTGTCTCAGACTCAGATTTTCTGTTTTTCTGCAACAGGGGGTCACACACGACACGATCTTTCACCAGGAGAAACCTGTGAAAGATCTTGTCCTTTACTTGGGTGGGGAGTAGCTCCCATTTCTTTGCAACTGATTAACATTAATATCCGCAGTTTAAAGATTGAAACCTTTAGTTGTACACATCAATCAGCTGACTGAGAGCGTCATTATGAGAAATATCGGCTCTTCTATAATTCACCGACAAATGCAAAACAGCGATTTCTGCAATGTCAGCAAATGTATATTAGTGAAAATGGCTTCTATTACAGCTTAAGTTTTACAAATATGCAGCTCTTGATCTGTCATGAAAAAAACTAACAATCTTGTAAATGCCCATATTTTTTATCTACCACTAATCAAGAACACGAATCAGAACATGATGGGCCATCTATTGATTATGTGTGTGCTGTAAACCTCAAATCATGTGAGAGGGTGGAAAGCTATCAGCTGCTAATTTAAGTAATTACACAAAATGTAAGCTAATTTTTTATATTTTTTTTTAAATGTGCACTCAACTTTTCTAAGTGATCGAGCACAGTTGCTCTGCTGGTTGGACTGGTGAAGACGCAGACCCTAGGGCTAGTTGACAATATTCTGTCTTATGACAGCAGTTTTTCTCAGCTCGGAGGCTATGTTAACTGGCAGCAGAGTAGTTGGATGTAGGTACAAAACACATGTCTTGGGAGTATATTTTCCCAGATAACTTTGGACCCAGACCATTCAAGCATTTTGCTGAACGAGGGACTGTGAGGAATTATCTTTTTGATCAGACAATATGGGTTGAAGTTCTTGTAGCTGTCAATAATCTGCACTGCTGAAGGGTCGATGAGCAAGACACACAACTCATGTACATATCTTTGCTGGTGAGCAACCAGCACAAGAATTTCTCTAAAGGGATCAAAACATTTTCTTTTACATTGTCAGCCTAAGACATACAGATGCCACGACTCTACTCAAGGCAGCACCAATCCCCCCCAAAAAAAGTGCAATGAGAAAAAAGAAAGCAATGCCTGCAGTTATAAGTTAACATACCATTCACCTGTGTCTCCAAGATGTTATGATGGCTAAGCACCATTGTTATATGGGAGCATAATCTCACCGATGAGTAATTCTCAGGTGATGAAGAGGCAGTAAGTTTTCATGGGTTTTTTTTTGTTTTTTATACACCAATTGTAAATTTGATCAAACAATCCTACAGTAACTTCATGTAGTTTCCATGTGATGTTTGCACAGCACCACTGAAGTGGCCGATGGGTTTACTTTACCGTAATTAACTCCTTTCAATAAAGGTGGATGCATCCGGCCTCAAGAAAAAAAAAAGGCAAGATATGTGTAGTGTGCTGGTCTAACAGACATATATATTATTTCATGTTAGCACATCATCTTTGTCAGTTAGGTTAAGATTTGTGAAACCGTGACCTGTGCTTACCTGGGCCATCTGATCCTGAGAGAGGTGAATTCAGCTTGGGTCGCTTTGCAGTGGGGGGTCCGACATCCAGCAGATTGTCAGCCATCCTGGTCAGTAAATTTTCTGAATGGATGATGATGATGCAGGAAAATAACAGCAGGATCAGCCCAACTTGATGGCCTCTGGCTCGTAATAACTGGCAACTTTTCCGAATGTTACGCGTAAAAGGAGCAATTTAACAGTCGGTTTTTTTTCCTGGACTGGCAGACTGGCGAAATGTTGCCTGAAGTAAAAGGTTTCAAAAGAAAGGCAACAGCGCCACGCTTCGCCGCCGAAGATCACCCCATGATAATCCAACACCCAACACCCACATAATTAACCTCAATAATTACGTCCAAAAATTGTTTCAGCTGGAGAAAAATAAATAAAAAACAATCATAAAATATTACAAAAGGCGTAGGCTAATCCCTTTCTCCGCAGATCACCGGTTTCGCGTCCGTGCAGAATCATGTTTTTCGAAGTCGAAACGAACAGCCATAAAATCTACCGTGGGCTTAAATAAAAAGAACAAAATTCAAAAAATATTTTCTATGAAGTGGCTTATTTTTCTCGTCGCTGTCTCCCGGTAAATACAGCCTCTCGGGACGGAGATACGGCGAGAAGCGGCGCTCTCTAAAAGGGAAATCAAATATACAGTGGGCTTTCGAGACGATAAAAACCCACGTAATCCTCACATGTTTGAATTAATTCTCGTCGGATGAGCCAACACTTGGATTTTATGCACGAAAAAAGCCGTTTGAGCCCGGTCTGGTTCGCTCCGATCGGTTTTTAAAATTAATGCTCCCCCTGAAATCCCGATTCTGAGCCGCGTCAAGATGGCGGCTGTTGATTCCTCCGATACAAAAAAAAGTTTTTTTTCTTCTCAGCTAGACTGAGGGGGGAGGAGGGGGAGGTGTCGCGCTATGACGCCCTGACGTAACCTGTGTCCCACCGTGCGTCATGTGGATGTACGTGAAGTTGCCTCTAGGGGAGGAATAACACCCCACCACCACCACCAAAAAAAAGAGAGAATGTGCTGCCTGTTTCAAACTTTACAAACACATCCGTCCCTACTACTAACAGAAAATAAATCATATTGCCAATACTGGTACAATTTTGAGGTATTTGTACGTGATTATTGCCATTTTATGCAAATGTATACATATTCTCCACTACATTATAGGGGGAATTATTGTACTTTTTAGTAAGTAAAGGTAGATAGTTATTTTAAAAAATAAAAAAATAGCATAAATAGAATATAATCAGCTTGTAAAACTAGTTTAAAGTAGTAAAAACTGGCTACTTTGTCCAAATGCAAAATTAAAAATTACATAAAAATGCAGCTTAAGTTAATGCATTAATAACATAATGTTTTATGTTTGTTTTTTTATGTTTGCTCTAATGTTATTCTGTTAATGGGCCATACTGCATTATGAGCATTTTCACCTGTGATACATTTTACATGGTTTACTGTTACACAAGTATAATTTTTAATGCAGGACTTTTTATACTGTGTTACAGCGACTTTTACTTAAGTATAGGCCTAAAAGTGAATCCTTTTGATATACTTCTTATTATAGTGTTCCATCAAACCTCCCCATACTAATACATTATGGGCTACTTTATATTCAGACATACCATAGTCACATCATTTCCATGAGTATTTATATACAGTTTGTTAAACGTGTGTTGAAAAAGCAACAGATGCATGAAGCCATGTGCACAGCTTCATTGGTTCTGAATCAGCTCCAGCTGTTTAGAAACTGAGCGTAGGTACCTGTAAATACAGAGTGGTATAGAAGAAGTATTCAGATCCTTTTTAAGGCTAAAAGTACCAATCACTGTTAAATACTCCATTAGAAGTAATAGATATGCATTCAAAAACTCACTTAAGTGAAAGTAATTAGAGCACATAGGCCTATAAATTAAAGTAAGAGTACTCATTATGCAGCATAACGGCCCCTTTTATTTATCATTAGATTATAATTAACGATTCATTAACATGTATGATGTCGTAGCTGATTGAGGTGAAGTTAATTTAAGCAACTTTATATTATGCTGGGTAGTTTAATCTCTAACAATGTTTCGCATTTAAACTGATCTAAACTTTTGTATGTAGAACCCTAACCTGCAAAAGTAACTTTGTAAGGCTAATATAGTATAAAATATACACAACAGCATAAAACAGAAATACTCTATCAAAGATCAAGTACCTCAAAGTTGTTGGCTATTTAAGAACAGCATTTGACAACATGTACCTTTACAATCTACCACTGGTAAATATGGAACCAGATGTAGTGTATGTAGGTTACTCTACAAATTAAACCGGACAACATTTCCCAGCAACTGACTTTATTCACTTTTAACCTTCAGTTGCATACCTATTAGCGTGCTATATACAAAAACATTTCCAAAGCAAGAACAATTGATGAAAACGTAGCTATACTGTAATGCTGCCTACCTGGAGACGTATATTAGTGTCTCGCCGATTTTATTTGACCATATTAAATTAAAAATACAAATAGGATATTCATATTGATCGAAGCCTTACTCTCCTAGAAAGTCATACGTTTTGAGATGATAACATTGTCATGGCGGCACTCCTGCTAAGAGTAGAGCATCCCTTTGAAAACACACAACCGCACAGTTTTACAAACACTCGTACATTTCTTTTTACGCACATGCAGGCAAACGGAACACACAAGTTTTATTCCAACATTGTTAAAATTACCCACTTCTTCAGACTATACTCTAGTACATGCCCTTATATAAATAATAGAAAATGCTCCTATACTATACAATATAAAGGCATACTGTACATAAAAAGTGAGTGCCTTGTGCAAATGTGTTTTAACAGTGAATATATAAATGAACTTTCTTGAATGTGCACAATGCAAACTAAGAAGGAGATAAGATATAACATACAAAGATGGCAATGACACTCTTTGGCATCAATATTTTCTCAGTGTGGCATTCTACTGGTCCAGAATGTCACTTACATCTCGATAAATCAAACCAAATCAACATTTCTTTTTGCTATAAAAAGCAAAAGTGGAAAAAAAGGAAACCTCTATCTCATTGTTCCCGTTTGTCGCACATACAATGCTAATCCTTAAAAATTGTTCAGAGTTCACAAAAAAATGCATATTCAAAAGAACAAGAACTAGAATTAGCAAGGGGGATGGGGAAGAAATGTAGCTTGTATGCTATACCTGACACTCAAGTATTATGACTTCTATTAAGTACTTAACCTTGGTTAATACCAATAACTATAAACATCCATTTATTTTAGTATGACAAACACAAACTTTAGGCTGGTACAAGGATTGTGTGCTCATAAGCATAAAGGTAAT
Organism: Hollardia meadi; assembly: GCA_037974645.1. NCBI lineage: Eukaryota > Metazoa > Chordata > Actinopteri > Tetraodontiformes > Triacanthodidae > Hollardia > Hollardia meadi. The sequence goes on from JBBPCS010000672.1 coordinate 6,244,101, forward strand.
TTCCCCTGGCAAACAAATGATGTTAAACTCTCATTACTGCATTTAAAACAACCCAACTCCATCTGAGCAATAAATACAGCACACAATGGAAAGCCAAACAAAAATGATTTCAAAAACTCCAATAAGACTAATTAATTGTCAGTGTGTTTGGTATGTTTACATATATTAATAAAAGGCACTGCTCAAATTTCATGGCTTTAATGAAACTTAATTTTTTTTTAAAACTTAATGAAAGTTAAATGAGTTAAGCAAAATGTAAACATTCTTCTGCTTACACATCCAACCAGCTTTTGAGAAATATTCACCGTCTTAAGAGAGAAATTGAAGCAAGACAGTGGAGAAAAAAAAAATCAAGTTCAGAGTTAAAAGGCACAAGATACACTCGTTTCGCACATAGAAAAAGCAAACATTAACATTAATTACTAGTAAATGTTAGATGTGGCAGTTGAAATTAATTACTTGATGGCAAAAGAAGGCAAATTGGTTCTTCGTTTGTCTTGTTTGGTTTATCTTTTACAAGTACTGATTATGAAATGGCTTTTCAAAAAATATGAGGTTAATGTGTTTTTTTAGGATATTCATGTTAAAAAAATAAGACACTCAAGTGGACTTCACGGTAAAACATTTTTGCCTCTGAGCACACAATCCTTTTTGCTAAGAAACAGTGACATAGAGAAATGGTAACAGCATAAGAGATTTAGAGTTTGATTTCCTTAATAAATGAAATCAATGAAGTCAAAACTAAGAGTAAAAAACACCTAGGGATTCTATTTGGTGCACTGCCTTTTTACGGTGCTATTACACAAAGTTTCATGCCATTGAAAGTATGAAGCAGCTGATGCGTCCAGCTGTTTCCATCCAGTAATGTCTCTCAAATCATAAAAATCAGATGAACAGTTCAAGTTTTATGCAATAATAAATACAATAAAACACATTTAGTTGATTTGTGACACCCCACTTTGATTATCCATGTCTTAAAAGCACTATCGACTAACACACAGTTGTTTTCTTTAAACAGTCACAGCTAAACACACTCTACAGGTACATCGACCTTGTAGGATCCATTGAAATACTGATCAACACTAATCACAGCTTCAGTTCCCATTAAGAGCCTGGATCTTATGGGCGGGCACTAATACTAGTAACAGTTAGCAAGCGTGCATGATTAAGTAGCTGAGACCATCGTGCCTCAGTGCTGAGGCAATGCAAAGATCTGACCAAGGTCAGAGAAAAAGCTGCCACATCAGCAACCAAGACTTCTTTTCAACTGTGTTCCTAAAAAGTTTGTCATCCTGGAGTCATTAAGTCACTCGAGTAACTCATCAGTATCTCTCCTCATTAAACCCAGCGAGTTCTTGTTACTAAACAGACACCACAGCATGCACACACATACACACACTGCATGCATGCAAATACACAACACACAGCTCAGCATGTCTGTCCTTAGCCTCTACTGATCAGTGTTTGCTGTGCCTTCCATGAAGATTTTTCTGGTTTTCATGAAGAACATGGAAACGGGCTCTGCTGCATTCTAGAAGATTTAACCAATACATATCTTGGAGTAACATCTAATTTCCCCTCACTTGACACACACTTAATATTCTCATGTTGTAGCACTTTCATTATGTAGGTAAGCTTGCTGAGCTCTTTGATAAAAGGCAAAATATCATAGCAAAACAAAGTTTACAAAGTAAAACTGTGACAAAAGCAAAGCATTTTTTTTTTAAAGTTAGCTTATTTACAGTTTTCCCTTTGTTATTTCTTCCCTTACTCAAAAAGGGGTTAGTCTACACATTATTCTATTCTAAAGGCACTTAAAACACATACGAAAGAAATAATTAAGATTAAAGGTGTACAGATAATCAAGTAATCTAATGGGAGACAATGGGATCTGCAGCAGGCAAGAGAAGGTTCAGAGTCAACCATTGCATCTTCCCATTTCCTTTGTGCATTCCTGCATTACACTGACCTTGTGGTCCAGCCAGTACTCTCCACATGGCTATTGCAGCAAAGAGGCCTGTTGGTCTTTCTCCCTGATTCTTTTTGGGGAAGGACCCAACATACAGCGGTTCTACAAATGCCAAACGGCAGGAACAAGAGCTTAAAGGGTATAGAGGATTTATGGTAACAGTGCCATTGTAACAAATTCTTAAAGTCTGGTTAACTCTCCAACATTACTTTCATAATCAATCTCGCATTTGCCATTCTTATTTGTGTTTTTCTGGGACACTATTGTGGAATTTTGAGGAGTATTTTGCTGGACCGAGGATGAGATGATGACCTGTTGGTTATTTGCAAAAGGAGGAGGTCCTTCTCGGTTGGTAACAGGTATAGATGTCATGTTACTGTGAGATGTAGATCTCCTGGCATGAGAGGTCTCTGTTGAGGGGCGTCTTTCATGGCTGTCCGCCTTTTTCTCATGGCTAAGCCCTGTGGTGGTATAGGAACCAGAGCTGGTACTGGGTACCATTGTGGCGGTACTGCTTGCATTTATGTTGGTTGTGGGCACCATGCTGGCGATTTCATCAGTGGGTGAGCGCCCAATGCTACCATCAACCTGTGCCCGGATCTCTGGTGAGACTGAGAGTTGGTACTGAGGCACAGGGCCACTGTCACTGCTCTTTGGGAAAAGGAAAGTCTTCATCTGACCTTTGCCTTTGACGTTAACTGTGCCACGGTAATCAAACTCATAATCCATGCCACTGAGCACACAATAGCTCTCCTCGCTGACCTGGACACGACACTCCACACCTGTAGTATCCATGCGACTGGCGATGTTAACTGTGTCGCCCCAGATATCGTAGAGAAGCTTAGTGGTGCCAATCACCCCCGCTGTTAGAGGCCCGTGATTGAATCCAATGCGTAGCTTGAAGCCAAAGCCCAGCATATTCTTGTTGAAGTCATCCACCACACGCATCATTTCTAGGGCAAACTCGAAAAGAGCGCGGAGGTGGGCATGAGGATGTGCTGCATCTGCACACTGCTGTGCATTAAGTCCTGCTGCTGCCATGTATGTGGCACCTATTGTCTTGATCTTTTCAATATTTGAGAAGACAGGCTTTCGTAACAGCTCATCAAAGTCTCCAATTAGCTCGTTGAGGACACGATAGCACTCCTTGCCTCCTTCGTAGCTTTCCTCATAAAACTCGCTGAAGTTAACAATACTGGCAAATATTACACCCACATTGTCGTGGTTCTTGGAGTAGCTCTGGGTGACCTTCAGCTGCTCGGCCACGTGGATGGGGATGATATTGCGAAGCAGCCAGTCAGCCTGGTCCCTCATGTTCTGGATCTTGATGCGGTGTTGATCAGCCTCCACATTGCCATGGTAATGCAGGCGGTGACTGACCTCAAATTCACGATTAAGGAACCAGACCAGGAGGAGGAGCAGGAAAAAGGCCACACAGGCCTCCGGGCCCAGCAGGTTCTGTGGGTGGGGGTGTGGGTCTGGGTCTTCTAGGCTGTCAGACATGACAATGGAGCTGTTGCTGCTGCTGTTTCTGTTCTGGCTATCCAACCTTGAGGGAAGAGAAAGAGATTTTAAAAAAAATGTAGGTGCAGGAAAATAGTAAAACAGAAGGGTAGAAAAAAAATTTGTGGCTTCTATTGCTGTAAATAACCACCACAACTACAGAAGCTATTGGCATTAGTTACGTGTACTTGACCAAAGTTTCAACTTTGCATCATGCAGGCAATACACTAGAGTGATTAGCAGCAAGTGGCTACCAAAATGAAGCAAACCGATAGGTTGATGAGCAGGTATAAACTGTATGCAAGCAATAATCCTTGTACTTACGAGAAAAATAGACTCGTAGCAACACTGGAAGAGATGAAACACAAGTAGCACTAATTAATGCATTGAATGCATCCAGAAATCCAGCACTGTTATCTCTACACTATTATTGAACATGCAGTTAAATCATATCAAATATATCAAATTGTTGCACAAGAAATTCTCAGCATGTCATACCTGCAGGGGGAGATGAAGAGCAAGGCAAGCAGTGCTAGCCCCACCAAAGTTGCTAGAGCTGAGCGCATCCAGTAGCTAAGTTGGCAGAAGTTGCAATACTGAATGATAGCTATGATGGCAGCACAGCAGATGAACATGGTGAACTGTGGAAAATATGGGGCACATTATAAGTCAAAAGAGCCCACATAATTATCTCATAAATTACACTGACATTAAGCTATATTAACATACTGCACAACTAAAAGACGTATGCTGACATTCAGTCAGGTAGCCCAACACGTGAGGGGCTTTACAGTTTGAATGAGAGAGAATAAATTTGCTAACCAACCAAATAACAATATCACTTTTCAGCACCCTCGTGATCCATTTCATAGAAAAAAATATGAAACTTAAAAGTCCACCTCAATGGAGAGCTGCATGTCACAGGTGACATGGGAGAAAACGGCCACAGCCGGCAGGGACACTAGGGCCGCTCCTATAAGGTGACGTGCTATCCAGCCTGAAATCACTCTCATCAGCACCCGAGTGCAGTTCAGCACACCGTCCAGGTAAAACGCCATACTGGAGAGGAAAAAAGGAATCTGTGATTGATATATAGATTACTATGATGCATAACAGATAATACTGATGAAGTGTTTATCTGATACTTAAGTGTCCTGTTTTGAGAGCTTGATTCCGAACTGATTCCAGACACCTTGGCTTGTATTCACAAAGCCTCTCAGTACATGAACACAAACCAAGAGTCAGTAATAAAACCTATTCATTGTATAGATTAAAGTGGATCTAATATCAGGACACCCACTTTGAGAAAAAAATATATTTGTCTCTTAACATAATATGGCCCTTTTTCTCTAGGGCCCTAGGACCTTTTCTAAAAAACCCTGCCTGAGTTACCCCAAATAAGTATCCATGCCAACATTTTCTTTCCTTGTCCATCTTTCTCATTCTGCTTTCCAACTGTCTTAATATATTTTAAATATACTGACAGCTGACAGCAGGGAACAGACCTCAAGGGACAGTCATGGGCTAGTTACCCATGTCTGTAGTTTCCCAGGCTTTTCAGCATATTGGAAACACCCGCAGTAGCTACATAAAGACAGAAAAAAAATACCCCTAGAGTTTGTGAGCGTGGTTGTGGAAGAAGACTCATTGGCTGACATTACAGTAACAGACCCTGGACCAGAAATGACAATGAGTAACAAGAGCACAGCGCAAGAGAGCACCACAAGAATTGTCACAACTAGAGCTGCAGCAGTAGGCCACAAACTGCAGATAAGTGCCTGCGGGTGGAAGAAAGTGACATCACAGTTGGGATTGAGGATTCTCCAATGAAACAAGGTGCCTTAGTGAAAAGAGAAAGAGACCTCACATTGACTACAAAAGGGGCCAAGTCAGTCAAGCAAAGCGCAGAAACTGGACGCAAACCATAGTACCAATGTCATGGAGGAAGTTAATTCAAGCACAGAGATGAAACCATTGGTGGAACCCACCCAAGCTCCCAGACCTGCAGCCGAGATTGCATGTGAAGTGATCTGGTGCCACTGAGAAGAAATAGTGAAATAATATAAACACTGACCTGACACTGACCTTCAAGCAACTTCGAGGCACAACAGAAAAGAAGTTGGAGAGAATGGGGGAGAACATCCACCAATATGGGACAGAATGCTTCAGAGAGAGAGAGGGAAAAGGTGGGGAAAAACTTCCAGGAGGCAAGAGGAGATGAAGTGCCTCATCTAAGCAAGGAGAAATCTTAGAAGATAGTGGGGAAAAAAGCATCCGCTGTGTAAAAGGAAGGCATAAATGCATTTCTAGTTGACATTAAGACCTGATTGGCATCCCTCCCGAGGTTTAGTGGTGAGAAACAACACTTCCTACTTGAGGGACATGGACATGTTCAGTAAAGAAGAGGAGGCCTTGGGCTAACAACTAGCTTCCCAGAGTGAGATAAGGCCCAAGAACCACAATGGTGAAAGATTGTGGTCCACCATCAAGAAGAGGCTGCCAGGTGGGCCAAGGCAGCCATCTTTGGCAAACTGGGACAGTAGATAATTGGTACAGTGTGGAGAAGAGTAAGATCAGCTAGAAGGATGTGTGGGCCATTGAAGTGAGGCATTCAAGTTCATCAGTGTTCATCAGTGCTACATACGACATCCGTTCAGCACGGGTTAATCTTCATCAGCAGCTTGGTGAAGATCCAGGGTGTGCCCTTTGTTCCATGCCAGCCTCCCTCAAACACATTCTCACAGGGTGTAAAGTCAGCCTCTCCCATGGTCGTTACACATGGCAGGTTGGATGAAGAGGAAAGACCCCTGCTGGACAATGAAGTAGCAGGCCAGGATGACACTGAGGGGGGTGTCAAGCTTCCATCGTCAGTCACCTCAATATTGTTGTGTTCACCATCAGCATGAAGACTCTCTTGTAACTGCTTGCACAAAGGATGTTGACATCTTATCCTGTGTTGTTTTTTTTTATCTGAAGCTAAGCACACTAAGAAGAGAGCAGAAAGCACGTGAGAAAAATATGCCCATGTGATTGTCATGTAAACTAATAGTCCTAACACAATTAACCCACACATAACAAGACTAGGTGAAACCTAGTATATGGCTGGACCGCCATTATACTTAACAGTAATGTCATCAGGACACCCAAATTTTGACTTTGATACCAATACCCAGTTTAGTATCACGATACTCCAAAACGATACTTGAGACCTAACAGATCAGAATAACCCTGGACATACAGTCTGCCATGAGACCCACAGAGTGTACAAAATACATTTACAATAA
>JBBPCS010000672.1:6261035-6273303 GCA_037974645.1 Hollardia meadi
TCTTTGTCACATTCCTCGGGCTGTTCCTGAGCAGTTTTTGTGGTGTGGCAGCACACATTGTCCTGCTGGGGGACCAAAATCATCGGGGTGTGCCGGTGCCATGGGGTGCGTGCTTGATCTGAAAGGGTGTTTGGGCAGATGGTTTGTGTCAATTGGCATCCACATGAATGCCAGGATCCAGAAATACAGTGAAAGAAAAAGTAACAGCAAAGTGAATGGGAGAAGAGGAAGAAAAGAGGGGACAGATATGAGCCAAACTCAATGGCTTAATACAAAAAGTATAAAGTAAAGTATAAAAGAGAGAAGGTTGGAGAGACATCTATAAGTTAATTTTACAGCCTGCACTGCTAATAATAAAATGGCATGCCTTTATAACACACAAATATGCACAAAATAACTCATGGAGGAAAACACACTTACACACAAACATTCACAGTCAGTCTGTGCCGGCTGAGTGCAGTAACAGGCTTGAGGGTGGACTGGCTCCTTGTCATTTTCCCTCATTCATAATTCACACAGCCATTTATTACACACACACACACAAACACACACACACACACCTACTGTGCCCACTAACGAGTCACTACAGCTCACAAACATGGACAGGGTGTGGCTGCATGTGTGGGAGCTTGCACCAGCACAAAAAGTGACTGTGAGTCTGTACATGTAGGTGGGTGGGGGTTGGGGGTTATTTTGTGTGTCACCTCAAGAGTGACTTCTATCTGTCATTGTCAGTAAAAGCTAATGTGTGTGTGTCTGTTAGGAGTGCTGGCATTTTCTGTACCCTTGATCACACAGAAAAGCTCAGGATGTGTCATTGACTCTTGATAGCAATTTATCACTCGAGTTTCTGCAAAGCCGTGAGGACAAAAGCAGACTGCACCTACAGATTGAGAGCACAGAGATGCTTTAACATTTCCTTCACTTTGTCAAGGTTTACAAATCTTTGAGAACTGGAATGTGCGCAATCTGTGTCTGTGTCGGTAGAGAAGCATTGCTCCATGTCTTTATAACGGTTCTCCAAGTTGGACCACCAGTCCTTCCATCTAAAAAGACCCTCGCCCCTTTCTATCGCCTGTTGCCATGACAATTAGCCTTGGCGGAACAGGATGAACCCGAAGGGGCAACTCGAGCCATCTTTCTCTCACTCTGTATTTATCTGTTTCTTCTCTTTTGTTATAACCCCTTTCCAGCAAACCCTTGCTCGTGTTCTGCTTTCTCCATTCGTTTTTCTTTTCTTTTTTTTTTGTTTTGTTTGCAGGAAGATATACAAGCAGATCTCAGCACACTTGCAAATGTGAAAACTCCTACAGTGTTTTGATAACAGATCGGCTTGCTGTATGCAGTGAAGGAGAGAGCAGCAAGGAGATTCCTTTACAAACACCAGCTGCGTTGAAGCATGTTGACCTTATGCTAAAGTATATTAAGATGTTGTGAGATTACTGTGTCTCTGACACTGTAAATAAGGCTTTTTGTCCCCTGCAACAGTGAAAAGAGTTTAATTCTGGGGGTAACAATTTTACTGCAAGGAAAGCTCTTTGTGAACTAACTAAAAACTTAAAGGAGGACCCTTAACTAAGACATTATACTATCTTGCAGATACTCTTCCTCCACTACGCATAACCTCTGTGAGTTATGGGCTGATTAAACAAGAAAGTAAATATCTGTCGTGTGACCACCTCCACACAACAGCGGTGATCTACATTAGCTCACCTGCCCCATTCATGCATTTCACGCCCCGAATAAGAAACAAGAGGCCAGATAAATGTGTTAAAAGATTGTACAGGATGTGACATATCTTAGGTAAAACTCTTATCACTAGGTCTACCAAATCAAATATGTTGATACAATTACATATCAGTTTGATATTGTTGAATCACCATATTTGATAACTTAAACTAAGGGTGATTCAATGCTATATAACAGAGAAAAGTAGGAAATCCTCACATTAGAGAAGCTGAAACCAGATTTTTTTCATTTTGCTTGATAAATGATTAAACAAGTAAATAATATCAAATTAGAGGAAGTTTAGTAGTTGAATTTTCTGTTATTGAATTCATCTTGATTATTTTAGCTCATTGAATCAGTCAAATGAGTTCAGCAAAATGTACTTTATGGCACTTTCAGTGGATCAATCAGGGAAAGTCTACCTTACATTCACTACAATATCAAAATGTTAAGCTAATGACAACAATATCATATTATTAACTAGCGCCCACTCTACTGCAGTGCTGGTGGCTTTATAAAACACATTCTTGGGTTGGGTTTATTTAAGCAGGGACAGTGCAAATCAATAAAACACATGGTAATACATGAGTAAAAATGACAGAATTAGCCAAAAGGTCTATTTTTCATCTGTAGTCCCATGGCCAAGGTGTTAAAAAGGCTTCCTAAAATACATCAAGCAAAAACACTAACACAAACAAACAAACAAGGCCCAACAGCCCTCTTATTTAAGCCTCAACACCAACTGCAGCAACTAGTGACCCTCACATTAACTTAGCTACACATTGGTGGTATAGTTGCAGGTTTCTAGTGCTATTTGTTAGCATCCAGCAGCCAGGAAAAGACTACCCCCAATGAAAACACGTTTAAATCTGCTATCCGGATTTTTATTTGGATCTGCACTCAATTGTACACACTCATAGATACCTGCACTCTAAATATGCCTGATTTTTTAAAATTAAGATCCATGCATTATTCCCTGGAAAATTAATGAAAATGTCGGAAAAATGCCCTGTCTCGCAATGTTAAAGAAAGAGATAAAACAATTCTTGGTTCTTCCTTCCTTCTTCCATGCCCCATCCTTCCACCAAGTTTCGTGGAAATCCATTCAGTAATGGACACGGGTGAAAACACCTCCTTGGCGGGGGTAACAAAAAAAACAGGCAGACAAGCTGCAGCATCAAAATCTATTGAGAATACCTCCATACCTGAAACCCCTAAGAGGTCACCTGAACATCATCCGTTGTCTGCATTGATGTTGATTTGATTCCAGTATTAATTGACTGAATTAAAAAAGGCACGTTGTGTAGCGTGTTTGTTCTACCGACTCAGCTGCTCACATGTGTGACTCCTTATCAGACAGACAGTGGTGGCGCCTCGTTTGCTGCTTCAACACAGCAAGCGATAAAAATAAATTTAAAAAAACCTTGCTGTACACTCCTCCTGAACGAGTAAAGGTAGTTCAATCCTGCTGAGTAACGGTGTGACACAGCAGATGAAATACATGACCGTAGCTTATAAAATCCAGCTAATCACCACATCGCAGACCTTCAATAACCTTGCCACAATGGCCTCGTGTTTGCAGAGCATGACAAAGGATCTTGAGGCTCTGCAGACTTGCTCTGTATGATAAGGCCAAAAATGATCATTGCTGAGATTGCGTTGCTGCAGGCCACAATGCCATGCTGTGCTGAACCATAATACGCAGTACACGGCGATACTGTACGATGCAGTGTGATGTATTAGGCCATTATTCTCTTGGCAGACCTCTAATCTACCATGCAGAGCTAAGGTGTTCTGGGCAGGGGTCAGTCACTGCAATACAATACCACAGCTTCCCCCCCTGACTGTTTTGTTCCCCTCTGAAGAGTCACGTTCCCCTCACAGACTTAAGATGGGAGAACAGCTACAGAACGCTGTAATAACCCCAGGATTTGTTTACCACTGGTGTTATAAACCATTCTAACAGTCTAACCATACTATAGCTCTATGTCTGCCACTCCTTACCCCCTCCTAGTAGTAAGCCACTCCACTCAGAGAGCACTTCACTTCACTATCAACCCCCCCCCCCGTCTTTCTACAGTAGGGCTGAATGCTGCGTGCATACCGATTTGGACTCAAGAGTCTATTTGAAAATGACGCCAGGTATTTTGACTGTTGGCAGGGGGAGAAGACTGCATATATTAGGTTGAAGAAGCTAATCCGTTTAACTTTTTGTCAAGTACAACAGTGTGTAGACTGACAGCACACAAGCAGCGCTTTAGGTGTGAAGTCCAGAGGCTTAAATGTATACAGCCTCTGGACTTGTATTCACACTAGAGCTCAGGGACTTAATGTAGGCAACGCTGCTGCATCTATTGGACTAAAACTGAGTCCCAGATGGCAGAGCAGTTTTTTTTCTCTCTCTCTCGTCTTCATTTTTCCATCCCTGCATCTTTAAGTGCAACCTCAAAACCGGCTTCATTTCAAGGTCACAGGTAGCATCCATTATTAGCAATTCTCCACTGAGCCTCAGACAAATACTGTACAGTTTGCCGACTGACAACATCTCCCTGTGAACTAGCATTCACAGGGTAAGAGAAGGCATGTGTGAATGTGCGTGTGCACATGTGAGTCTCCCAAAAGCACAAATGGCTTTCCCAATCATTTAATAACTGCTACAGAGCATGAAGTAATAGGACCAGAGTGAAGAGACACAGAACATTCATCACCAAGACGATTTGCAGTGTTCTGCGAGTACGTCCTACAATCAAATCAATGCCAGTGTAGCTTATCAATTATTTTTCTGAAGGCTTAAAGGTGGACAAAGAATTTGGACAAATTAATATCGCGGACCAGAATATCTTCTGTTTTATAACCAGCACAACCCCTGGACGTGGTTGATTCTTTTTGATATCCATATGACATGAAAACCTCTCATGTTGCCTATAATCATAGCCATGACAGCCTCATTATAGACAATCAATATCATTTGCTGTGATAAAAAACAACTGGCAGGTGGCTGATGTGTTCAGGGTCAGGATAACACCAGGCCAGTGTGGGAAGATATAATGATGGAGAATTACTAACATTAATCACTTTATCCAAGGAGATTAGCAGGTCTTGCTTTATTAGAGATCTCCTGCAGGGCGAATAGAGGAGAGAGCAGGTCGGGGAGTGATATACTAGATGCAGCTGCCCATTAGAAAAGGTCAAACTGAATCTGAGAACATGCATTACCTTGAGGCTGAGAAGAAAGCTGTATAATGAGTATTAGTGAAAAGCGGGTTGAACTATTATATGAAAGATCTGTCAGATGCTCAAATTAATGGAAGTGTTCTTCAGATCATCAAAGTGGACCGACAAGTGTTCATTTCACTTCGATTCACAGCAGGACAGAGGATGGGAGATACATACAAGACCCTAAAAACTACAAAAGTCTGAAATAAACCTGCAATAACTGATATTTTTGTGATATTTAGTGGAAACAAGTTGATATGGAGAACTTGTTAGCAAACAGTTGCTTATTTACACCAAGCCCTCAGGAAGAGCGTCAGGCTGTGGCATAGTGGCTAAAACCGTGGAATTACAATGTCACGTGACGCACAGGGGCCCAAAAATACTTTTTCCCATAAACTTATATTCGGAAAGGAGCGGCTGTAAAACGATGGGAATTTAGAAATTTTTGAGCGTCACACAACCCCCGCGAAATGACGTTTTTATATCTGAATTTGATCCATTGGGTCTGATTACATTTGTAAAATCTAAGGGGGCCACACGATTAAATTATTTCATTCCCATTCAAGTTAGCGGAGCGCTAAACCGAAAGTTAGCTGCTTGACCGGCAGAAGTCACTAGTGCGCCTGCTCTATGGGCCCGACAATGTGGAAGATCTGGGGAATTTCAGACCCGGGAAGTCGATTGTTTTTCTGCGTCATGCGCCACTGAGCAACTGTCGTAGGAATGAACGGGGCCCCGCCTCTGACGCTGTATCTAGACTTCTCCTACTACATCTATGATTTACACATCCAGCAGTTATGGAGCAACATTAGCATTAATTTTGAGTTGTGTGTCTGGCCATTTGGTAAATATAAGTCTGATAGTCACTGCCTTTTAGCTTTATTTTTGGTCTCTACCAACCCCTGAGGGAAATATCTGGTGATTTAGCTGCTATATGCTAAAAACAATGAGGTGAAACTCGCTATAAAGCTGAACCGCAGATTCATGGGATTCAGGGGTTTACCTTTGTCACGCCTCACACTGTTTTCACATTGTTATTATACAAATATTAATTAGAGCAGCTTTAATGTCTGCCACTAATCCAGTCTAAGCGTTGTCATCAAATACTCTTATGAAGCAGCTTTTGTCGTGTTACAGCCTGAACTGCTCATGACGACGTTTTCTCCATTCTTATTGTGATGCACAGAAACCCGGCAAACAATTTAATTTCCCCCGGAAAGCAACGCTGCTTGAAAGAAAGATAACCACCACTGGCTCCCTGTGGTCATCAGCAGAAAGATAACAGAGGCCACAGGGACTGTCTGGCAGGTGCCATCGTTCTGCATTAAGTACAAAGAAAGGACATAGACAGGTATTTTCCAAGGAAACGGAGCTAAATATAGCTCCCATTTCCGGTAAGGAAAACCTACAAAACAACATGGTCTGGCCTCACGTGCAGCCCCTTACAGAGACAAACACACAAAAGAAGAAGAGACCCTTGTGGGCTGCACTGTTCAGATCATCTCAGTATAACCTTCAAATGGGCTGCGTTGTGGTTCAAGAAGACGATTATTTTCTCAATTGATTGATTAATCATTCAATCATCTATAAAATGTCCAAAACTAGAGCTGAATTTAATGGATTAGTCAACTGGCAGAAATCAATCTTCTATTTACGTAAATAAATTATTTTGGGGTTCGCACTAAACAAGTGATCTGAAAATTTCCTCTTGGGCTCTGGAAAACTATAGCAGGCATTTTCACAATTTTGTGACACTCTATAATCTAAACAATTGATAAATGAATCAGAAAAATGATTGTCACATTAGTAAAAAAATATCCATTAGTTACTGCAGTGTGATCGAGATGTCTTATTTAACCTCGAACATCAGCTATCACCCACTGGGATGTAAACTGAGCCACAACATCTCCATTTGTTGCTGAAACCACAGGCCTCAGGTCAGAGCTGAGGGGCCAACAGGAAGCGCCTGTAACACTCGACTGACCACACATGGCTGCACCACATGTGAACCTCCACTACAATGAGCCACAAATAGCTTATAACAACAGTGGGAAGCTCTATAAGTGTGCAGGATGAGATGAGGCAACAAAACATGACTCAATAGCCTTAGCTTCAAGTTATAGTGGAAATGTAAAAACATCCATATGACAAAAACTTTGAGAAAGTGAAACATCACACTAACAACTAAGGACATCAAAAAACACATAGAAGACAGCTGCACAGCGATCAGTGCTGAGGTCAGAGCAATTTACTTGTGAGTTAGGTAACAGGGACCAGACCGAGCCAGGATCCATGTCTGGCTGCAATGTTACCCAACTGATTAAAACAGAAGGAGCCAGACGGCGAAGGGAATTTTACTGCACTGGAGAACAACTCTCTCCTGACAGCCAGCTCTCTCACTGACGCACCAGATTTAGAGAGAGAGGATAAATCTCAGGAGGGGGAACTGAATACGTGATGAAGCAAAAAAAAAAAAAGGAGTGGAGGAGAAGGAGGAAGAGGGGGTGATAACACTGTGGGTAGCACATTTATCCTCATAATAAAAAAAAGAGGAGCAAGAGCAAGAGTGGTAGTCACTCGTTAAGCTTACAGATGAGGGGAAAATGCAGGCAGATGTATCACTCCTGCAGACTGGTAAACAAGAGGCGCTTTGGCTCAATCTTGCTTCTTGACTGGTGGCATTACTGGAGATCTGTGCACAGTCCCACAGGTATAAAACATCTATATATACATAGTTTATGTGAACAAATTAATCATGTGTACACCTGAATTGCTTGTTAGTGCGAATCACCAGTTCATGCCTACAGTGCACTTTACAAAATCAAGACGTGCAGCCTCAAAGGAAGCCCACTCATCGAAACAAAAATATAGCTGAAATGCTAATCCAAAAGGGCAGATGAGCACCATCTGCAATTCCTTAGTCAGACTGTCATTGCCGCTTCACTGACACTGGATGATAATGGATCAGCGTGCCATAAAAACGATGAAAAGAGACATTAAAACAACATTTAGTTACACTGGGGTGATTTTGATAAATGTATCAAATGAAAGCTGCAGTTTAGAGACAAGATAAAAGCTGCAGGAAAATCTCTATTAGAGAAGGCGACGGCTGCCCCAAGTTGAAAAGCGATCCCTGGGGTTCGGAGCGAAGTTAAGAGAAGAGGGCACATTAAGGACGTCTGGAAGTCAATGTAACAGAATAAGAGAACAAAGAGTGGGAAGACACCATGTGGAGGGGAGGATGGGAAAGAAGATGGCGTCTGTCTGTGATACAGTCACACAATACCAACACGACAGAGGACATTCAGAACTGACTCCAAACCTTGCCAGCCCATCTGTGCCATTTACAAGACACGATGCTAAAAACCCAGTGTTGACCTTGACCTTGACCAAATGCAAATGCTGCCCTTTGACTGTTTTAATACACCTGGGGGATGAACTGCTGATATGCTGGCAGAAGTAGACATTTCCTCTAAGAATGGTTCATGGGGGAGTAATTGCAGCAATCCACTAATTGTTGCAGCCAATTTGTAGAACTGCTGCTGACCTTGGACTTCCAATATTCAATATAGGAACAAACAAAGTCTACCCTTTTCTTACCGTAAGCCAAAACAAAAAATTTAGTATGAAATAAAACTGGAAAAAAGCATAAACATTTACTACTGTACATCTCTTCTCGGCACGGTCATTTATACCATATTTTCACAGAGCACATACCTTTGAGCTGGTCAGCCACCACACTCTGTCCTATTCTCTCAATGACTTGTCCACTTTCATGCTGGTAGCGGTCATCCAGGAAGTTGGCAGTGGCCTGTGAGAGGTGGACTTTCCCAGCCACTCCCAGCTGCTCCATTAGGTTGGCAAGGTTGACGTCATTTGACCAAACGTCAAACTTGAAGCGTTTCATGCCCAGGATACCACACAAAATGGTACCAGTGTGGACACCCACCCTCATGTTGACCATCTCCCTCTTCTCCTGGCAGAACTGTTCAATAGCCTGAATCATGCCCAGGCCCATCTCCACGCAGCAATAGGCATGGTCTGGTCTGGGTTCAGGACAACCAGCCACACAGTAGTAACAGTCTCCCAGAGTACTGATCTTTTCACAGCCAGTGAGCTCACAAAGTCGATCAAAACGGCCAAATAAATCATTTAGAAGCCCAACGAGGGCGTGAGCAGATTTGTTGGCAGACATTTTTGTGAAGCCCACAATGTCTGCAAAGAGGATGCTGACTGGTTCCATTCGTTTCATGTTGAAGGGTCTGAAGATTATCTGGCCTCGAGGGATGGAGGTTTTCTTGCGTTTATTGTTTTTAGGGCTGGAGATGGCAGCTGCTGCACCGCCGGTGGAGTATCGTTTCACAGAATGATCACCCATCTCCTCATCTCCCTGCTTCATCAGTTCATCAGCCACGATTCTGGGCATGACAGAGTGGATCATGCGCTCCTTCAAGGCTTTCTCCACCTCCAGATCTTTGCCGTGCATGATAGCTTGTCCCACCTTAAGGAAGGTGCTGCGTGACCGAACCTCAGACATGACGAATAGGTGGATGCCGATGGCGTGAGCACAAAGGTGGAGCAGAGCTTTGGCTGGGCCCAGCCAACTTAACGTATCCCAGTCTGACTGGGAGATTAAGGTCCAGTTATCACCTGTCTGTGTCAGGTGCAGCCAGCCCAAACTCTCAAAAAAGACAGAGTAGAGAAACCCGAGCAGGACAGAAGCATAGAGGCGAACATGGAGAAGGCTGTATAGCAACATAAGAACCTCGATGCAGAGAGAGAAAGTGCCTACAGGAGAAAGGCAGGGGGACCAGCTGCTGCCTCCAATAAGCATGGCATAGGATAGGTTGCATGTGGGTCCCATGCCACTGAAATCTTCCACATCAAGTGCAGGTGTGGGAGCCTCCAGGTCCCTGAAGCTTGATGTCTGGATCTGGGGGGCCAGGGTCAGGACGAAAGTTACAACGATGAGCAGCAGAGATGCTTGATTGTAGCAGCGAGAGTAGAGCTTCGTAAAAGTCAGGAGGAAGAGAAGGAGGCAGAAAAGGAGGAAGGACACTATGGGAAGAAGAAAGGCAGTCCTGTCACAGCGGGAAGGGTTGGCAGCAAAGTACAACCCCCAGAGGCCGCCAGCTGCAACCAGGTAAAAGAGCACATAGCGGAAGCGCCGCTGGGTCTGAGGGAAACACCGTTCTCTGCAGGCCTCCTCCAGGATCGAAGAGTCAAACTTTGGGTCCCAGAAATGACCAGCAGATCTCTCAAAAAGCTGAGGCATCCTCTTCTGTGTGCGAAAGCTCTTGACCACCGGCCTCCTGACACCAGACTCTCCGGAGCTGCAGCTGGAGGAGATGCTGTACTTACAGTGCTTGGATCCCCCAATGAAACCTCCCCCGATTGAACCCAGCGGCCCGCCTCCGTGCTTGTGCTTGACACTGCTGCCAATCCTCACTGAGACGCCTCCATCTCCACTTGAGTCACAGCTCACTTCTGTGTTGTGAGGCAGCAGTTGTTGATGTTGGGGGGATGCCATGTTGCTTATTAATCTATCCAAAATCAAAGGCTATGTAGAAAGGACAGTTATTTTAAAGACAAAGTAGATGAAGTAGTAAGGCAAAGCATGGAGTCACAGTAAAACAAGAGGGCAATTAATGTTTCTCTTACAAATGAAAAAGGAGAGTACAAACAAAGAACTTTTCAGAGAAAAGTTAGCAGTAGGCTGTAGAAACACCAGCAGACCTGCCAAAGATTTTGAATAGTTCATTATTGCCCCTCTTGACGTCAGTCCATGCATTCCTCTACATTCCCGTCTGTTGTGACGCACTTGAGACTGCAAGGTCCACTGGGCTGCTCACACACCGTTTCACCCAATGGAAAAGATATTTGGGGAAACTCAAGAGAAATACAACATACGTATGCGTAGAGGGAAAAGTTTAAAAAAAACAAACGCCAAAAGTAGTTAGGAAACAGTTTTAAAGGGATTCTTGAGACCCTGTGGTCATAAAGAAGTGTGAACTATCACATCCAGTTAAAATGTGTTATTGCGTGTTTTATTGAAGCGCTGTAAACGGTATTCATTACTGGTGTTAGTCCATACCCGCTTAACCATCCAGTTTTCGTTCCACGCAGTTCCACTGGGAATGTACAATAAAGTCACCACGTTTTGTTTACAAAGTCTGAGCAAAACTTCATCCCAAACACATCCTCCGCAGTGTTTGCTTTGACTCGAGATCTGCCGTTTGCCGTCTTGATCGAAAAGGCCAGTTTTTTTATTTCAAGGCGCAGAACAACTCCAGTTAACGGGAACGTGAGCGTAAAGGTTTCCATCAGAGCTTTTATTTATACCCACATGCCCCTTGCTTCAGGGCCTAATCGTGACTGTTTCTGCGGACAGAGCCCCGTCCTTTCCTGACTTTATACTCCAGAGTCTCGACCACCGCTGCGTCTCCAAAAACCCAGAGGGGGATCACGTGCACGGAGGTCTGCAGGAGAGAAATGCATGAGATGCGTGCGCTGCGCGGAAAATACCCGTGGAACTGTTTGGGCTTTGTGTTAAGAGCAAAGCTGTAAATGACTCGCGTGTAAACACACTTCTTCAAGGCAATGCACCAACTGTTCTTAGGTCAGAGTTGATCGGTATTGCTTTGGTATCCACAGTCACGCCAATTCATCGTCACAGTGCGTCCAGTTTGTCCAGATATCCTGGCCATGCCGGTTCCTGGCTGTATATTCTGTCAACCGGACAGCTGAGAAACAGAAAAAGAAAATTCAGACTTGAACAGACTAAAATAAGTGTCGTCCGCACCTTCCTTTTCTCTGAAGTTTGCCCATGGCAGCGTGCTCCCTCTTCTAAATGACAGACTCGAAAGCCCGGAGAGAGTCGGGCTAATTAAAAGGTCTCCACCTCCGCTCCACGCCCCCCCCGACACACACACACACACCAACAGTCCCACAAGTCAAAGCAGAGTGCTGCCTTGATCCGGCCACTTTAATTGAATTGTATGGGACACCCAAGACAATCGCTTCATACCGCCAAACAATTCCCTTTTAATCCAAGACAAATATGATGGATTGAGGCTGCAGCATCGTCCACAGAGAGATGGGACTGTCTTATGTCCGGTATCTGACCGTTATCCGTGCGCAACAGCAGCGTCGACACCTGAATGAAATGTTGTTCGCTGGTATCCAGGCGCGGTGGGCAACGCAGCGGCCAGCCGCCACCATCTTCTGCGCGCGAGCCGTCCAGCCGCGAGAAGTGTGTGTGTGTGTGTGTGTGTGTGTGTGTGTGTGTGTGTGTGTGTGTGTGTGTGTGTGTGTGTGTGTGTGT
>JBBPCS010000672.1:6274554-6286304 GCA_037974645.1 Hollardia meadi
GTGTGTGTGTGTGTGTGTGTGTGTGTGTGTGTGTGTGTGTGTGTGTGTGTGTGTGTGTGTGTGTGTGTGTGGTTGTGCACTGCACATGTGAATGTTATATGCTGCTTATATTATGATCTGTGTCTATGCAAAAACGCAAAAATGTTTTGTTGTATATGCATGATATTTACAAATGAATTTATAAAAGAGTGAATAGTTATGTTCAGAAAATTCAAAAGGCCTCCATCTTTAATTGTCTTTTAACTGCTATTGGCTCCGTGTTTGACTACTTAACTACTCTTCAGAATCTATGACAAATAATATCAGAGGAATAGTGGAAATGACAGAGAAGCACATGTGTTTAAGTCAGTGTTTTAAGGGGAGAATTGGTGCCAACACATACACTCACACCCACAAATACACTCTATTCAACACACACAACCACCCCTCCCCACTTCCAGTCACGACAAACCGCTGGTGCATTGCAGCTACAGGATAAAACCATCCTTCGAAACCCAAAAGTGAAAGATTGGACCATCAGAGTGTTCAGACTCTTGACAACAAGGTGTAACAGAGAGAAAAGAAACAGGGACATGAATGTAAGCTGAATTGTGATAGGTAGCTGTAAGGAAGAGGGAGAGAGAAAGAGAAAAAAAGAAGCTTGGAACAAGTTTTAATCCCTCTGGTTTCTTGTTTGAGTTTCTCTAAATAAAGATTGATGATTTCATCAAAATAACCACAAGGTTTGACTACCTAGTCAGTCAAAAATCTTTATTCTTATTGATCAAGCTTCCAAATTTGGGTCAAGGTTAATTTAAATTTGATACCAAGAAAGTGAATCAAAAACTACTTTAATAGGACACACATCCATTGCAGATCTAATTCACAGGTAAAGTAAGATAATTGATACTGCAATTTACCAAAAGCACAACCACACGTCATTAGCCCAAGCTATAACCCCCACTATAAACTGTTTCCATGATTAGTGTTAGTGGTCTGTATAACTTTTTCTTTTTTTTAAACACTTTTACACAGCACTCTCTAGTGGGCATGTTCTGGATCTGCAGTGTAAACATAATAAACACAACCGGTGGAGCAGTCACACTCAAAACGGAAAAAAAAGATAATTAAGCAAAGGTGAGATTCATTTTGTTACCTTTCTTTTTTTTAAAATTATGCTTCAGATTTTAGTAGTGAAAAGCCCTTTTCACTATGGGGCCAGTAAAGGAGGACACAGAGGGAACTGGGAGTGCATTTGTCAAAGAGTTAGCTTAAATTGGTGGTTTATGGAGCTATCATAATTACTGCTTACTTTCTTTGATGATTTAGGACTCGTTAGTCCTAATAGTTTGACATTTTGGTGGGTTGATACCACTTTCACGTCTGTACAGTACTGTACAGTATGTAGCTGGAGCCAACAGCTGGTTAGCTTAGCTTACCTGAGACTGGAAACATGGTGAAACAGTTAGTCTGAGTCTTTCCAAAGAAATAAAGTCCGCCTACCTGCACTTTTAAAGCTCCCTAATTAGCACATTATATCTTGTTTGCTTAACCTGTACAAAAACACTTGGCCAAGCGTAGTAACTTCTTGGAATCTCCACTTCCTGGAGTCCAGGAAGTTACTGCCTTCTTCCAAGAATTTGTCCAGTGTCGAATACGTGTATTTACCAAAATGTCAAACTATTTTAAGCATTTTTATAATGTTACTCCTGTCAGAAATGAGAATAGGCTGAGGTAGGCTTACATAAGAACTTGCATGACATGTATTGCTGCAAAACCATTGTGGGTGTATAGGTTAGTATTTGGGACTTCCTTCTTTCCACAGAGGTCAGGGGTCAACTCACAAGTCCTCCACTTCACCTTTACCTCAAGCCCACTTTTTGCAAGCCAAGAAATCCACTATCATAATCTAAAATTGTATAGCAGGGTGGTTCAGTACACATACACCAGCTACTTCAATACCCATTTGGTAAATTTACACAGGAAAATCAATAAATAGCTTTCTAACCTGCAGAAGAAATAGACAGCTATAATCCAAACACACCCTTCATGTGTTATTTTTATGGTCATTTAGCTTAAAAAAGCTGTGAAGCTTATCATTCAAGGAAAAAAAAAAACACAGTATAGAATTTTTGCCAAAGACTGGCAAATTTATAGACACAAACAGAAACAGTAAAATCAGTTAAGAAGTGAAGCAGAATGAACATACCCTCCCTGCTCTGAAGACTCTGACCCTTGAACCCTGACCTCTGCTTCCATCACAGTGCTCATTTTACAGGTTGTCAACAACCAGGACTGATGAGCGTATAAAACTAAGAAAAAAAGGCCTTATGTGTTGGTTTGGGCTTCAGTTACATGAGGAAATATTACTTAAAACTTTTTGTTAGAGGGAAATTCATGCATCTGTGAAATAAGATGTGACATCTAACATGCAATGTTAATCTCAAAAGCAGAGGTTTGGATGACTACTCAAACACATTGGCTTTGTATAGCACCCACAAAAAGGCTACTTCAAAAACAGCATCTGAAGCTTATGGAATAGACATTCTGTAATGTAATTCTCAAGATTCTACGACACAAATTTGCAACTACTGTTTCCACTTTTCCCATTTTATTCACATACAAGGGAGCTGGTACTTGACTGTTTTCAGTCTCAGGATTTTAAATTTTTATTCGATTTTACGTCTGTGTTTCTTCACATCATTACTTCCCCAACCCACAAATCCCAGACAGTCCACTGCGATTGTGCAAGGGAGAGAGGAGGGCATGTATTTAAACAAAACTCAGTGATCAGTGGCATATTCTCATTTCTTCAGCACTTGTGTCCTTAAGCTGCCTTATCAAACAATGACTTATCCCTCCCTCTATCTCCCTCATTCCCCGAGTCCCTAAATGCATCTCCCCACATTCTCCTGAGGAAAAAACACTAAACACTAATCTCCTCCCCTCTGTCTCCTCAATAATACAGGCATTCCAACAAAAGCAGGGTTGGCTTCCACCAGACCCCCTTCTCTTCTTACTTCCTCCACTCAAGTTATTTTCGTTTTCCTCAGTTCTTCCGATAGCGATTCTTTGGCTTTTCACCACAGCCAGTAGCCTCACAGGAGGACAGGCCAGGCTGCTTGCCAGAGTTAATGCTGCTCAGAAGAGCAGGCAGGTCATTGGTGATTGCCCTCTCAATCTTGTCCAGCAGACAGCCTCCCATGTAGGAGCACTGAGCCGTCAGAGGCTTGAAGTTGGTGACGGGGTTGATGCCAAAGAAGTCACGGTAAGCATCACGGTTGGGCAGGTCAAACTTGCTAACGTTGGTCTTGGCTAGGATGGATTTGAAAATGTAGAACTTGTCTGGGTCATCAACTATCTCCTTGAAGACTAGTTCAGGGTCGCTAAAGAAGCTCATTTTCTCTTTAAAGGTCTGGACGTAGCGGTCTACCAGCAGGCCATGGATGCGCACACGGATGCCATGCTGGCGGATGAAGGCGATTTTGTTCTCCATGCGGTTTTCAATCACCTGGTTCAGATCTTCCAGGAGGGAGATCTCCTCTCTCTTGAAGAGGTCACGGCTGGTGTCAGGTGCGTAGTCATATGGCCAGAAAGAGCTGACGTAGACGCGGGGGGGTTCAGTCACATTGATGAGGGGAGCCAAGCTCCAAAAGAGCGCTCCGTAGACTCTCATTAAGTCCTGGGTGGCCAGGTTGTCAGCCTTGTTTAGGATGATGCGGATCTGGGATTCGCGACCCTTCAACTGCCGGAAGAGCATCTCCAGCTCCAGGCCAACGTCCAGCTTGGTGGGGTCAAACACCACGAAGATCAGGTCAGCACGATCAATGAACCACTGGCAAACATCATTGAAAGGATAGCCTGGACGTAAGAAGAGAATAAGTAAATTAGTAAATACAGAGCTGCAGCCAACTGCTTTGTATTTGAGTTGTGGTATGCAAAAATCTGCAAACTGGAGGTAAAACTCTCTGTTTTACCTCTTTCCTGCTGCTTCCGGTTCTCAATGATTCCTGGTGTATCAACAAAAGTAACACGCTCCAGCAGCTTGTGGGGCATCTCAATACCGATCAGCTTTTCCAGGAAGTTTTGGCCAAACTTCTCCAGGGGAGAGAAGGACCGAGAGCTGTCTGCAGCCATGACAATACCCTCAACAGAGCGAATCTTCTCCCCATGCATAATAACAGTGAACTCAGAGGTAGTAGGCTCAGCTCCTAAAGACAAATTGATGAAAAACAAGAAGGTTGAACAAAGCATTGACATCATCTCCTTTTAAGCTGTTTAACTTTTAACAGTTACTATACACCTCCTGCAGTTAAGGAGCAACATCATTAATTTGGAGTCATGTTTTTGGCTACCTGGACATTGTTTATCACTTTCTTTTAGCTCTGTTTTTGGTCTCTACCTCCTTCTGAAGAATAAAATGTTTACCAGCTAGTCACTGATTGCATCTGTCTACAGTTCGATGCTGAGCAGGTAGAGTACAGTGGGGGTTTAGAGCATTTTCCCTGAAAACAGTTGCCTGCTGCCGTGCTGCAGCCAAAAATTACGCTATGAGAGCGGAGGAGTAAACCCAAATAGTAATGCTGTGGGCAGGACAGCTAAACAATGAGCTGAAACTAGCTGCTGATTTGGCCGTAAGTCTCTGTTGCTACATCACTACAAACGATCCCTTTCACATTGTCACTTAATACATTGTCATTATAAAAATATCAACTATAGCCACTTTAAATAAAGTGAATAATTGGTACTAAATTGCCAGAAATCATTGCTCAGACTTCTTAAGGTGTCATAGATCTAATTCAACAAAATCTCTGTGGTACTATCTGCCCAATTGACAACCACAATGAAACTTTACCTATACACACTAACAGCCCTGTGACATTTAGATAAGGCAACTGCCTCTCTAATGCTTGTGTAGATTTATCATGGCAGGGTTTCTTGACCCTTAGTGGATTATAAGACAGAGGATTTCAACATTTATTGCTAATTTAATAAGAATATCTGTATAACATACCTGTGTAGAGCTGATAGGGGCTGTCGTGCATGCCCAGGAGGTAATTGATCATGGAGGACTTTCCTACACTCCAGGGTCCCAGGAACAGCACCATGGGTTTGGAGGTAATCTCTCCATCTGTTGGGCAAGGAGTGACAGCAGTGATTAAAATCTCCGCTGAATAGCTAAATGATGATTAAGAAGTTCTTAAGTTCATCCCAAATTTTACTGGAGAAATTATGAAATAACCAGTTATGCTGAGCTATAATCAGAAAAAGTGTAAGAACCTGACATGATGCCAAAAGAACCCAATGTCTGCTACAGTCACCATTTTGCTTTTGAGCCTCATAAAAGGATAGTTTAACCAAAACAGCAATCCATCCACAATGTATCCTGGGCTTGTTTTTGGGATGAACTAGCCTACTTCAAGTCTAAGAGACACCAAGAAGCACGTCATTCGCTGTCAATCTCAATCCAGGGCAAAGAGGAATATTTTGTCTAAGACTAAGGAAATGAAAAGAAAGATAGGCAAAGAAATGTATTGAAGCTGTTAGGCTTGTTTAATAGTATAAGAAAATATTCAGCCATATCTCAGAGACACGCGACAAAGCAGACTGAACAGGACACGGCTTCCAGAGCAAAATGCCTCATAACAAGCTGCCATGTGTGTCGCGAGTGGACATGGTGTCAGGGTGGTAAGGTGCAGGAAAGTTCTTTTATTGTCTACAAAAATGAATGAATTCGACAGAAGATTAAGATAACTTTTTAAAAGAGAAAGAAATAAAGTAAAAACAGGAGAGGGAAATCAAAGGAGATCAAAATCCCTGATGCTATTGCTGATTTTAAACTCCTAGCTGAACACTGACCACCCTTTCCCACCAATGTCCCCTCCTCAAACCTGTGTGTCCTCTGCTGTAGCCAGGACTGCACATGCAACCCCCTGAGTAGTTTACATTTTACACCCTAACTACACAACTTCATTTTCAGCCTCCCTGTAAATGTGCTGCCTAACAAGCTTAAAATCTATTAAAGTTAAATTTTTTTATTTATTTTACATTTCTTCCCTTTTAATTCTTTAATGAAATGAATGGAGTTTGGGTTGAAATTTTGAATGAGTAAAATCAAGTAAATCCATTGTGATTCACATATGGTATAAAACTGCTGCTGCCCTGCTTTCTATGGGTTGAACCTTTCACCTATGGATCACTTTGACCACACCCCAATTAATGTTGTATGTTGGGTGTCAGCCAAAGTGAACCACGCCTGAAAATTTTGACCCGCTGAGAGCAGATGTGAGGACAAATGGCAGGGGGAAGGAAGGGGCCAAGCACTTCAGGCAGTGCCATGCACAGGTAAGCCCCGCCCACACCCACCTGTGGCTGAGTCCCCCAGGGTTCGTCCGGGGTAGGCTGTTAGATGAGGGGAGCGGAGGGGATGGGGATGGACAGGAGAGGGTGGAGTACAGAGGTGAAGGGAACAGGAGGTGGAGGAGAGTGAGGGTGTGAGGTTTCAGGGAGTGGTAGAGTAATATGTGCAGGAATAGGTGGGAGATCTAGTCTCATATTTGACATGATGTGTCAAACATGGCCGTTACAAATGGTTGGTGTGCATTTGTGGTCAGGCGATACAGTGAATCTTTTTGTCTGTATAGTTTTTTAGTCTTTTCTACAAAAAATAATGCTGGAAATGTTCATTTGGAGGCATAATACAAGTGGTATACAGTATACCAAGTTTTCATGCAGGCCAAGACTAAAAGCCCACAAGAGGGCGCGATTTATTTTATTGTGGGAAAGTGGAGTTTGTTCTTGGCAGTTCAGTGTGCAGTGTAGTGTCGCACTTACTGTGCACAGTGAGTGTACAGTGCAAACAAACAGGAATATTACAAAAAGTACTGGGGAATAACACAGAAGAAAAGGGGAAGAAATATTTTAAAGTACCTTGAATGGAGTGATTAAGACAAAATCATAGTATGCCTTTTTCATGGACTAACAATGTCTTAGAAAAACAATGGTGTGTGGGCTTAAAACTAAATATAAATACATAAATTGTTAGTATTTCTGTGCTTAGAGCCTACCTCTAAAGGTATTTATACAATTAAAAATATTACACACCATTTCTTCATATAACACTTAAGTGTGAGAGCCTAAAGACAAATAATAACATATGATTAAATCTCCAAGAATTGAAAAAGATTTTTCTGTTATGCATTGGTTGATAGTGTGAGTATGATGTGTGTCTACAAACAAGTCAACAAATCAGTCACCAAAGCAACCCAAACGGAAAAATCCACACATCAGAACAAAGTGCAGATGCAGCTGCAGCCTCGATGATACCTGAGATCTCATGCTGCCTCAGCTCATTGTACTTGTAGGCCTGCTCCATCGGCTTGATGGATGTGTGGTAGATCTTCCGCAACCTCTCGAGAGCCGCTGGAGGACAAGAAGAAAGAGAAGAAAGGATGATAAGAATGTTAGAAAGAGATGTTTAAAAAAGAGACAGGGAGGACAATTTGATAGGCCACAATCAAGATAGAGAGGGGAAAAAAACTGAGTATTTTGTAAATGTTTCTAGATATTGACTTTACCAATTCTTGTTGGGCCTAGTATGGTTCCCAATGTTTCTGCCTTATGACTTCTTAAAGTGGAAATAGACAACTGTTTTTACCTAAACTTATCATTATCAAATAAATATTGATTGCACGGTGTAATGGACATGACACCATCCATTTATATTGTTTCCCTAGAAGCCTTGCCTTCACTATGCTATACTGTGTGCTACTGGGCAGGATTCTTCCCAGAAAAATGAAGGCTCAATTTACGGCACTAAGGAAGCACGTCTGCCATTGCACAACCAAAACAGGCACAGGATTTGTTTTCCCCTGTAGCTATCACCAGGTAATGGTGGAACAACCGGACTATCCGTGTGAACTCTACTCTGCAAAAGAGAAAGAACTCCAAGGATGGAGAACGTAAAGAAGAGGAAAACGGAGCACGATAGAAACCGAGGTAGAAACAAGAGTGAACAGACAGCATTCGCTCGATGGAGAGAGCTCCAGTGTTGTGTTGAAGTCTGTTCCCCCGTCGATATGTGCTTCCCCTTACCACTTGAGAGGGATCAAAACCGACATTAACTCAGCAATCTTTTCTACTGGATCAGTAAGAAACAAAACCTGCCTTCTTAACTTACTTTGCCTTCATCATGTTATTCAGATCAGAGTCTTTAGGTCGAATTGGGATCCTTTTTGTTGTTTCTTGCTTTGGAAAGTGGCAAGGCTGCTAGTGGTAAACATGTTTTGCAATGTAACTGCCAGCTAATGCTTGCACCCAGAAAACAGACCAGGAGCTGCACAGAAGCCAGAAACAAAAGAAGCATGTTTATGCATGTTTCTGGCTGCTAGCATCAGCGATCTGGTTGTCTTTGCATCAGCGGCACCAACAGTAACAAAAGTAATACAACTAGGAAAAACTTATTATTAAGCAATATCTACTTGTGACCTCTTGTCACATGTTTAATAATAACCAACCACCTTCTTTCATTATGTGTTGCATAAATAATCAAAGATTAGAAAAAATGAGCAAAAAACACATCTATTCAATCATTTTGATCCTCACCTGCATAGTCTCCTGCTCTGTCCTCAGTTGCAAATCGCAGCGTCTCGTCGATGTGAGATCTGTCTCTGAGGATGGAGATGAAATCTTCTTCTTCTTCTGTAAAAACAACAATATCAAACTTTAACTTGGTTCATGTCCTCAGCGTACATGTCTTTAGTGGTGTGATGAAGGAGTAATGGAAGTGGACCCAGGTGGCCAGCATTCGTGCAAACAAATTCAGTGACGGTTTCATTATAAAGCTCACAGTGAGGCCGATGACAGTCAGTCATACATGTTCAATTAAGCTAAGCTACAGAGGCCAACAGTGCTGCTATTTCTGGATCCACATCAATCAATACATCCTGCTGCCGCTCAATATGTATCACCACTGCTGGGAATTGAAGTGTGACACGGAGATGATTGATGAACGCTGGGGGTCAGTTTTGCACTGGACGCCAATATCAAGTCAGCCATAGCAGATATTTGAGCTGTCTCATCACCAAGTCTTCCCAACCTGAGCCATGATTTCATCTGCAACCACTTGTACTGCAAATGCCTTGCGTTTCACTGTTATCTTTGTAAACACAAAACCTTGAGAGTGTTCACCAAATGACAACACCCATAAAATGTTTGCAAAGTGTCTGGCAAGAGTGACAACTTGCTATGCATGAATAACTAACACTTGTCGGTGATTACAGTATGCCAGGCCCCCTTTAGCATTGGCGGCTGTGTAATACTTTGCAGGACATGAAGATGCAGGGAAGTTCTGAGGTCATTTCTGTGTTTTGAGGATGACAACATTGGTAATAACAAGACCTAACTTCACCCCGTGTGTTACACATACGTCAGTTTTAACATTATATTGTGCTTAAGTTGGTCTTTTTTTCATTTTTCTTACAAAACAAATTTACAAAAAGGACGAGGATGTTGTAATTTTCATCTAAATGAATTTTTGGAGCTTTGAAGTAGAACTAAGTCTTGGGTTCTCTATAAAAAGTGAGTGAGTGAGAGAGAGAGAGAGAGAGAGAGAGAGAGAGAGAGAGAGAGAGAGAGAGAGAGAGAGAGAGAGAGAGAGAGAGAGTTCGAAAGAACGCATCTGCTCACCAGTGTGTCATGTCCACTTTTGAACATGTCGGACAGCCAAGATTACAGCTGTTAGCACAATCAGTTCTTAATTTAGAAAGCAAACACTGAAACTAAACAAAGACTCTTATTTGGCATCAGCACAGGCTTTATAACAACAGCAAAGATAAGAGAGACAGATAGAGAGAGGGACTTCCCCAGTTTTATATCGGACTGAGAGGAGAGCCGGACTGAGTGTACCCATCTGTAATATACATGATGAGACAATGATGTGCAATTCTCTGTCTTTTCTCTTCTATATTTACCCGCCTATCACAGACTTATCGCACTGTGTAGCCTGTCCTTGTGTGCCCAGGACTCAGAGCAGACCACACTGTAACGCCTCCCACTCAGCCCAGTCAGACAAACCCACTACGGCTATGTACTATATATAGGAGCAGTTGGGAAGTCTTCCTGGTTCACATACTCTGGGCGGTTATGGGTCTTAGTATCCAAGCAACCAGACAGTCCCCTAATAGAGTTGTTAGGGAATTTTAAAGGTAATCTTAGCATGTTAGTGGAATATTAAAGCGGACAGCAGCTGTAGGGATGATTGCATTGAAGTCACCCAATTGCAAATCAGACTCTGTAAAATGACATGACATGACAAATAACCTGACTATCGATCTTGTTATATAAAGACATCCTCAGCACACCCCATTTAAACGCAAAGTACCTCATTTTTGCTGCTAGGACTCTCAATCAAAACAATGAAAACAAAAGGTAATTTTGGTGATGTCATGAAGTAGTGTGGGCTCATGGGAGTTGTTGTCTTTATTGTTAAACAAAAATTATTGCCAATGAATCTGATGCGACTCAGGCAGAATTGTGACAGGTAAGAGGTAGTGTTTTTAAGTTTTATTCACAGTACTTTTAGTCATGCCTGCCGATTTCTTTCCTGACTCTCCAGATTTCTCTGGATTTGAACATTGCTGAAAACATTTAGGATAACGTCAGTACACAACTCAACAAATTATTTAACAAAGGTCGACTCGTTTTTAGACATTTTGATGTGGACATGTTGCATGTTAAATTCCCCTTTGCAGGCACAGGAAACGTATTACCATAGTTCAAAAATCAATCCTTGGCTTGATTTAAAACGAGATAGAAAGTTTGATATAAACCTCTTCAACTGCATATCTCTTGACCTCCTCTGCAACACTGCAGTCAACTAATAATATATCATGTTCAGATAAAGAGAGCTGCATGAAGGATCAGGAAGCACGACCATCTGATCTCAACTAGTGACTGGCAGGGAACCACATCCCTGTGTAATACTCATCACAAATCAAAAACTGACTGGTGTAAAGCACTCTGTGTTGGAAGCTAACATATTTTTTATACAAGGCTACAAATGTAGATGCCTTAAGCCAGGATGATTTAATGTGTACTGCTGTCCGACAGATACAGACACTTCCTTCAGTCACTTTGTTTTGTTGTGGATATTGATCTGAAACTTGTCAATGGATGTGACGTTTATAAACACATCTGTGGTGAACAGTAACATCCAACTCTCCTACTTTTTCACTATTAGGCTGTTGTTGCAGCAGCATTGCTACTACTGTATATTTTTGATATAAATATATCAACACTCCTCACAAGAAGGTCCAGTCTGGATTAGCAGCAGCATCTGGATAGAAAGTCATGTAAATACTCAACTATACTCTCCATAACCCCACTTTCAGCATCTTCATTAAAGTAACAAGTATTTTTAAATAATAGCTCATTAAATTTAATTTAAATTTTACAGTTTTTACGTGTTTACGCATTTTTATAGCTGTCATTGTTTGGTGTTTGTGTTTACTAACCAATGTTCCAGTGAGATTACTGTACACTGTACTTAAGAAGGGTTTTATCATAACAAAGCACTGATAGGTTTTATCCACTTTTATTGATCCTTTATTAATGCTAATATTTGTCAGGTTTTTATGTTTACAATGGCATAATCAAAGTGACCATTTTGCCAAATATTTGCTCTTCGTATGCCACCAGTTAGAGTGTGTGTGTGTGTGTGTGTGTGTGTGTGTGTGTGTGTGTGTGTGTGTGTGTGTGTGTGTGTGTGTGTG
>JBBPCS010000672.1:6286404-6308864 GCA_037974645.1 Hollardia meadi
AAACACCCCCCCCCCCCCCCCCCCCACACACACACACACACACACGTTATATCATATGGCTCAAGCTTTAATTGAGACCCCAACAGTTGCTCCTTCGCAGTGCGGCAGCAGTGACACACACTGCTGGTTAAGGAACAACGCAGCACCACTGATTCTCCCCGAGTCAACCTGCTAAAAATAAGCCTGTGTAATGTTGCTCCCAGCATGGTGCAAGAACAAGAGAAGCCAAAAGGTTAGCAGCCAGAATTAAAGGAGGGTATGAGTAATACCGCAATCCTGAAAAAACTTCAGTACCTCATCTATATATGTCACTAAGTAATTAAATGTGTAAGAGGCTACGTGTTTGGCCTTTATTCTCAGTGGCTATTCTCACGGTAGGATGTGTTGATAAGAAAAGAAGATGGGTAGCATTGCCAAACAATGCAGGGAAAAATGAGTTCATCCATTTATGCACTCGACTTAATGTACAAATTACGGAAGCAGTCAAATTAAGCAGAAATACAATTTAAAATTTGACAATTTTTAATTAAAGGCATTTAAAATCAGCCATTATACTGTATGACTAATGGTCGCTACATGCCTATGCAAAATTGCTTTTGCTAACGTGAACTTTAGAAATAACAATAAAAAGGTCTACCCCCCTTACACTGGATAAAAAACGCACCAACACATGCTAACACTTTTCCTCAGTGGGAAAAG
This sequence comes from Hollardia meadi, assembly GCA_037974645.1. Classification (NCBI taxonomy): domain Eukaryota; kingdom Metazoa; phylum Chordata; class Actinopteri; order Tetraodontiformes; family Triacanthodidae; genus Hollardia; species Hollardia meadi. The sequence goes on from JBBPCS010000672.1 coordinate 6,287,104, forward strand.
GTATAATCTGCTTTCATTCCAAGGTCAAATGACTAGTAGTGGCGGGTATTCATCGGCTCCAGCTCCGATCGGCAGCGATGGAAACATGACACACGGCACGATACTATGAAAACACATTGAAGTTTAGGACTTTGATGTGGAAATAGCTTTCTATCCATCTCTGATCAAGCAGAGTCGAACATCATTCAGTTGGTGCTGAGTTCAAAAGGGACACTGAAGTAACATTGTCACTGGCCATTTTTCAACCCGCAACACTTATCATGGCAATGTCAAATTGGCCTTGTTTCCACCTGACATAACATTGTCTTGGGTGATCCGATCACGAGTGGACAGCTCTTAATACAGGTGTGAATACAGCCAAGACTCATTGAGGATGCATTAAGAGCCCATTACTCAGACCACATTCTTTCAGTAGTGTGTATGTGAATGCATCCTCGGCCAAGGGCCACGCACTCGAGTGAAGTAGATATTCATTCGCATGCCAACAGCATCATATGAAATTGCAAAATAAAAAAGAAGAAGCACACGAGTACACACGAAACATGCTGTCTGATTTCCCGATTGTTTTCCGGGCAACTATGCACAGGAAGTGAATTGCTGCCTCAAGCTGGTTAAAAACAACAACACATTTGGTCTTTGCAAACGGAAATTAAGTTTGTTTATTTGCATTTAGAGCGAGGAAGTGCGATCCAATCACATGCATTTTAATGCCAGATGTAAACAGGACTATTGAGTCAAAGGGAGAAATTGAAGTCATCTGAACAAACAATGGGTAAAGATTTGGGGATGCGGTGAATTAAAAATGAGGAAGCATTTTTTTGTCATTATGAGAGAAATTAGCTTTCAGACGACACTAAGGATAATTCCATTTCGAGGCTACTACAGTTAGAGGACTGTCTGCATTGGAAATGCAAAACTGATCTAGGGTTTAGGTACATTTGTTATGGGTCACCTTTGGTTTCCAAGGGTACCATACAGAAAACACTTTGGTGGAAATACAGCTAAAGCTTACTCAAGCTACTGTAACTTGACTCATCACTCAGAAGAGTCTTGTCTTTTAACACCAGCCTCTTGAGTGGGCCTCAACTGCTGCGACCATGTTAACACCTCCCAATCCAGTCAATCCCTGATGGAAGCCCTGCAACAGAGATCTGCAAAGATCAGAGAGGTAGTGTTGCCCGTGGAGGGCGGGCCTTGCATCAGCGCTCCAATGTAACCCTGCAGGCGACAGGGGAGTTGAGTCCTGGACATCTGCGGCCAGGACCATGTCTCCTTAGTGAGCCCGTTGCCACACAACCCTCCCTCCGTTTGTAGAAACATTCTGGCAGCATCAGCACATCCAGTAGGAATGTTGGTGATTTAAGCCTGGGTAAGTCATGCCTCAACTATAGATCCTTGTACAGAGGCTATTCAGTTATCAGAAAGAATGATAATCAACTACTTTAAGTGTTAAACTTATGTGAAAAAAAAAGTTTAAAGATCACCTTTACTTTGGCTAGATGTTTTAATTTCACAATAAAGATAAATATACATTTAAGTGTAAACACATTTTCACGTTACTCTGCTGAGGGCATGATTTGTGACATCACAAACTGTTGAGCCAATCACTATCCGAATAGATAGCTAGAAAGAATTCAAATGAAATGAAATAATATAGCTTGAGAGGTGTCAACTAATTCAGACAACCAGTGTTGTTGAAAGTGCCAGAAATTATTTACAGCTAATGATTACGCCTGTATGTGTATCATGTTCTTATGTGGACTTGAAGGGGTGTCCTAGGATGTATCTGCAGCCATGTGCATTTACACTGCGTATATTAGGTATCTGTATATGTGTAAAACCCCAGGATCATATTCTGCATGCAGCACAGTGGAGGTAAATTGAATTAAACTGAGCACCATGAGGGCGGCAGTCCTGGAACCCCCAGGCAGAGGATTTATCATGAGCATTGGGGGGGGGGGGGGATTCAGGCAACCTTTACTGAGGGCCAGGGGGTTCCACCGCAAAGATCCATGTGGAGGCATCGATTTCATTTAAATTTAAACAGGACGATTTTTAAATAACCACTGGTTCATAAAATACCAAAGGATTTAAATTGCATTATTGTACATGTGAGTTTCATAGCTCATTCAGAAGTTCATATACATTTCACTGAAAAGGAAGCCTAATGAATGCTATATATATAAGCCTATAGTCCTAAAAATGCACATGATTCTTCCTCTAGCAGGGGTTAGAGGTGTGAGAGCAGTCAGCAGAGCTTATGCAGAGCTTGGTGAGTAGAGGCCACGGATGGCAACAGGTGGCACAACTTGTGGAGCTAGTACTCCCCCATAGTCAAAAATAGGCCCACAATGGGTCAGAAGATGGACAGAGGATGGGGCAGAGCGGCTGCCTACTATTTTAAGGCTTTGACTGTTAGTGTGGAGACTCAAAAACATCCAAATCTCTTAGGGTTGATTGGGTAACATACATGCTAACCAAGTGAGAGCTACTGCACCAGGACCACTCATGTTGGGTTCAAATACAGGACTGATATTCGGCATCAAGACACATTATGGTGTCCCTTGTATCTCAGGCATTTTACACAAGAAATGGAGTTCAATCACAAGCAGAATTCATTGTTCATTACTTTATCACGATGTCCTGTGAAGGCAGACTACTTTCTAGATTCAAACATGGATGTATTTTTTTTACAGTAAAAAAACAACAACCAAACAATAACATCACTAACTTTAGGGTCGTCTCTGACCATCTTATGTGAGCAACATCCAGATTCTAAGTCCTCTAAGGGGTCACTGACAGCTAGACATGAAGTTGACTGACTCGAAGGAAGGCCAAGTGGCAAAGGCACCTTATGCTGAGGTGTTGATCTGGTGCATCTATCCCTGCTCTCCTGTTAGGAAGCTAGGAAAGGACATCAGGTGCCCTTGGGCTTGGAGGCTGGGGGGGGGGGGGGCTTGTCTTAAGGAGGGGTGTGCACAGCAAGGCAGTCGAGTATGAGTGGTGTGTCCCTTCTACTACTACCAGTGCAGGGATGTCCCAGACATGCCACACACTATCAGAGGGGATCACGTGGAGACAGTGTGCCTCCTATCAAGGATGGATAGTATTGCCACTGAAGTATAAACACACAGGTGTGAAGAACTAATGAAGGTCCCAAAGAGACAGTGATATATTTGTAAATCAAAATTTCAGCTCTCAGGGTTTTGTTTTTTTTTGCATTAGCAGCTTTTTAAAACACATTTCACACTCAAACCCCACATACAGTATGACATTGTACATTTAATGGTCAGCCAGCGCCATTCTAACAAGACCTGATGAGTTTACGGTTTCTTGCAAACTCATAACCCAACAGTTACTGTAGCAGCCTATGTTTACTCCCACGTGACTGAGCAGCATCAGAGCCAGGTTGGTTGTTGATCCATTAACGGCACAAAATGAAAGAAAAACAAACCCAAAAAACACAGGTTTCCTCTGCCCCTTGCTTTGGCATGAAATCTGGCAGCTATTGAACAGCTGCAGGTAAATAACTGTAAAGGAAATATTATGTCAGAGTCAGATATCTGAAAAGCACTCCTGGCCTGGCAGATGGAACAGGCCTGAACTGTAGTGTTCACCCTGCTACACCAGGCCAATGATGCCAAGTACAGAGGAATGCAAACCATTCTACTGCTTAACATCAGAATTTAGACAGTGTGAACCAATCAGTCACCTAATTCAGTTAATGCTGTTGATGTAATTAAACGGCCTCAGTCTTCAAATTTGTTTGAGACACGAGGCAGAAATAAGCGTTAGGTTTCACAACATCGAGATTGCTGTGTCAACTGCTGCTGCTTTTAACTGTATTCTCACAAAATGTACACAAAATCTACTAAATTATAGTGTTGGGATATAACATTAATGTTTTTTCTTTTCTTTTTTGGACTGGCATATAGGATGAGCCCAGGGGTGTTAAGACAGCCTATGTCGAGAAGATAGAAAATCGATTTTTACATTCCCTTGGAAGTAGATTACCCTCTCTGCTCCTCTCTGCAGCGTTAACAACTTCAATAGAGTTCCTCACAGCAATCGAACCAATCAATAACACAGATAATTACCAACTGAGACACAAAGAGCTCATGATTCTCATAACTGTCCATAACCTGCAGGTATCTGAATTAAAACTCCTGTGTGCCCTTCATTAAAAAATACACTGTATATTTGCAATAACATGCAGTAGATTTATAGACAGAGGCCATCCAAAGACACCTGCATGGGGCTGCAGAAGCGTTCTATAAAAGCATGGGTTGCAGTCAAAGTCCGGCCCCTCCTGCCTGGAGAATGCATGTCCCTATAAGGCCAACTGCTGGGAATAAATTGCGATTGTGACAGTGCAGAGTGACAGCAGCTGTGCAGCATATCTAACAGGAAGATTGGGGCTGGGAGGGGTGAGCAGTCAGGAGGGAAGGGGAGTAAAGCAGAGGGAGGGAGGAACTGAAGTGAACAGTGTTGGGTTTCAGGGAGGCCTTCCAATCTTAGACACCTGACAGCAGCCTGGTATATGGAGGCCTGGGCCCGGGCTGTGGAGCTGAACGCCACCCCAAGGACGGACAAGGGTGACAGACAAGGGTAATGCCAACTGCTCCAGTCCAGACCCCGAGACCAGTCTGCATTTTTAGAATGGGTAATCTGGGAGAAGTTGTTGTCACTATGACATTGAACTCTATAGATGTATTCATATTTATTATGGGATTGTCCTGATCCCTGACGCTGTGGATTATCATCGAAGGAAATGTTGCCCCCTATAGGCATTTCAAGTCTGGAGTTACTCCTCCGAACCAAGTTGTAGAAAACCAAATTCAAGAATGAAGAGATCACATCTATGAAGGCAGATGACAAGTGACTAAAACTCAGTGTCCATTCCAGCTCCAGCATTGCTGTTCTCTGCTTGGTTAGACTTTCCATCAGCTGGTGCCATGTGTTAGGACGACTGACATGCTCAGTCCACAGGGGAGGCTGAACTCTAAGTTTGAATAATCCTCAACTGCTCGCCTTCAGAAAGTCACCACAATGTATGATAATTTGACACTTGGCATTTGCTCACGCGTCAAAAGTCAGAGGTACTAGAGTGTGGTGTGTGTTTTGGATTTTAATCATTAAAAAAGAAGGAGCCACTTAGAACTGTCATTTTGCACTGGGTGCCAACAGTTTAATTATAAGCCTTGACAGATTTTAAATAGTCCTGCGCGGTGGCCGGGGTGATATTTCTGTCACTGTCTCTGTCTATACTCAGCTGGTGTCCCCAGGACTGTCTGTCCCCACGTTCAGCTGGTGTCAACCCTGATTAAACTGCACAGTGGACACAAGAACCGACATATACTGCCTACTTTTGGCCGCATGATGTCTTTTTCCTGATCATTATAACAGTCCGAATCACAGCCTCTGACTCTCTGGACTCACCGAACCATCAAGCTAACAGAGCTATCAAGCATTCATTAAACCAGTCTCTAAGCTTACACATCACTATTTCATTCATCAGCAGCATTTGTACACAAACAAATGTCATGCCCACAGTGCACCACCCTGCATAAACCAAAATTGCTTACCAAAAGTCTTACCTGCTGTGGCCTGCAAAAGCAGCAGGGAGAGGAAACAGCAGATCAAGACTGTACCCTTCATGATGGCTGCCAGGAGAACTCGGATAGTCACACAGACTATATATACCAAGGCAGGAAGGTTAAAGGGCATGCAGAAAGAAGAGGCGGGGCACAGAGAGGGCCAGCTGGTGGAGGGGCTGGGGTCTGTGTATTCGAGGTGTTGCAGGAGTCATGGCATGCCACAGGGACTCTACGTGTAGAGGCAGCTGGCTCTCCTTTTTACAGAGGCTGCAGCTTGGGCCTCGACATCAGTGCTCCGCCACCTGGCTCTATGTTTCAGTGTTGAATCACTCAATTTCTCACCGATGATAATTTTACGAAATGCGTTTCAGAGGCTGGAAATATGTGTTTTAAAAGGATTCACACTTTTTTGAATTGGCAAACTGGTTTAAAATCAGGATTCTAACTCTGAGGGGACTTCAACATTTTGGGAAGTAATCTTTTCTTTTTTTGCTTTCTTGCCAAGAGTTAGAAGAGAAGATGATACGACTAAGTAAATATCAAGAAAGTGCCAGTTTGTGTACCAGTTAAACAAACGAGACAACATGAATTAATGAAATTAAAGGGCCAGGCTAACTGTTTCCTGCTGTTTTTATTTTAAATAGATTGAAAAAGAACGTGGCTTTTCTTCAAATTAATGATGAAAAAATAAATCAAGAATTGCTTCCTCCTCAATGAGCTGCCGTGGTTGCTTTGGCTAACAAAGAATGGTGTCTGAATGACTGTAACGTTACCGCCTTTCACTCCACTATTGTAAAAGTGCCTCAAATAAATCAGCATCTGGCATTGGAGGGAGCTGATAACCCTTATTCTAGAAAGGAAGATACAATGCTCACTTGACAGCCATGTTGGGAAGTAATTGTAAGACCATATGTGAGAGAGAGAGGGGAGGGATAAGAGCTTAGGAGAGGGTATGTCTGGAACATGAATATCCCAGAGTCAACCTAGAATCCCTCACACAGCTAAACGTTAGGCGGATTACTGTTTTATCATACTCAAGCAGACACACTGTGCTAAACATAATCTCACAATTTTCTTGGGAATCAACTGTAAATTAATCCCAGAATATGGCAGGAGTGTCTTACTCGAGCATGTCCATCCCAAATGAGTTAGAAATCGTGTCCAAACAATGCAGCATATTCATTTTGGATGCATACCACAACTTTCTTAATCCTGAGGCGTGATGATTTGTTTATAAGAAAATCTATGCTTTTGATGAGCCTTTATGAATTCTAGTGAACATGAACAGTGAACATGAACACAAATAACAGGATATAAACAACCATCAGTAACGAATAATGGCTGAATGGTTTCTGAAGCCTCAAGCATTAAAATATGCAGAAACTGTAGTCAAGCTCTGGCTGCGACGTTTCTGGATCTTAGTAAGTAATCATGGAGGCATATTTTAAGGAATTCAGAAAATGTATGTTATTGCTGTGCAAGAAAATACAAATGCTGATTTTTACAGTTGCATTTATGATGAACCATATTAACAACAGCCCAACCCCAACAGCCACCTCTGTTATTTATTTGGATATTTCAGATTTCTTAATTGTGACCTGTTCAACTATAATTTCTGTACATTTTATGTGTAAAGGCTGCTTCAAAGCTTTCTCCACACTGCCAGGATGGAAAAAACTTGGCTCTATTATTTACTTGGCCTTAAAGTAACAGCATTATCTGGTAAATGTAAGTATAATAAGTCTAACAACACTGAAATCAACCAGGGCATGACCTGTTGTCCTCAATGGTACTGTAGCTACAACCCAGTTAATGGACTGAACGCTGACTTCATGTCATTTTCATATTGTAATGATCATTTCAACTATATGTTGTTTAACGTCAACAAGGTTTCCTAGTGTCACAGTCAACCTTAAAATTAAATTTATCTATTATTCCATAAAAGCAAACATAGATGGCCCTTTGACCCAGGGCCACCCATAAGGGGGGAAAAAGGGGAGACCAACAATAATCATGTTCTTCCTAATATAAGCAACGATAACCAAATTTTATATTAAAATGAAATACTATCATTAAAACAAAAACAAAACATTTTTGTCGTTGCTTTAGTAAAATGTAGCCTGTTTAATCATTTTCTGACAATGCTACGAGTCATATTTTTGTAGCAAACGTCAAAATATCAAATCAAGCTGCAGCCGGACACGTGGCCAGAGAAATATACTGATCTAGTGTTGACGACGAGCTAATATTGGAGTGAATTTCCCCGCTATTCCAGAACCTACACATAAATCGTGTTGCCAGAAGAGACAGCAGAAGAAAAAGAGGGAGCTGGCAAGAGCTAGACCCAAATAACGTATGGAATGACTAACTTTTGTCAGTCGGCTCAGAAAAACTGCTCCCAGACAGGCTGAAGAGGCGAATGATAGCTAGGAGGCTAACGTTACAGCTAACGTCACAAGCTAAGCGGTAGCTAGCATCAGTGAAGGAGCCAACACGAGGACTATGTTGAAGACGTTACTGCCCATTCACCGGACCTTTTCTGGGGCCAAGTCTTTTCTGTGGGCAGGCCTGCTTTGACCTAAAGTGTTCTAGTTTGAGTAATCATTTTTTCCTGTGTACATGTTGCTGATGTGTTTCCATTAAAAGTCTATAGTTTGTAATGTATGTATAGTGCAACATTATTGATCACGAACACAAGCTACAGTGGAGCTTTGAATGTTTGTCTAAATGCCCTATTAACTACTGTACTGCGTGATGCCAACTTAATACCATGAATAATTATTCTATTTAGTCCATATACCACAACTGAGTTTCATATTCATGTGCTAGTTCACATTAATAATACGGAGAACTGTGGTTTAGTACACTCCGTCTGGACATATGTCTATGCTCATTGCTGTAATAAAAGATGAGGAATGACCGACCCCCTGTGGACACACACAAACCAGAGGCATTTCTGAATGAGCGTGTGATGGCGTGAACAAGAGGCTTGGAATGAATGAATGCATATCATGGGGATGGTGGCTAGAGATGCCACCTACTGTACCTAGTGTACATTTGAACTGTCGCAGAGATGGTGGTTGGTCTTAATTTAGCAATGAGCTGCTGAGCAGGAGAAGGGCATTCGTTCACAAAACCCAGCAACCAATCAGGAACAGACACTTGTGCATCACCTGTACTGCTTGTGACAGGCAACCGGAGCTGGAGAGGAGGCAAGTTCAGTTTATCAAGTTTATCAATATTTTGAGTGAAACTCTTATTTTGAAAAAAAGAAAGACACACACTGGGCAAAATGTGTAAAAAACAAAGTACAAACTTTATTATTCTGTCTTTACAAAGGCACAAGCCTCTTTATCCCCAAAACATTTCTCTTGAAAAAAAAAAACACAACAAAAAAAACAACAAAATAGCTTTTTGATGACCATATACACGGACAGGTCGAACTGAAAAGGTTCAGAGAACAGACGAATGGAAAGGGAGAAGCGGGAGCTCCGAAATGTGAAAGGAGGCAAGAGATATTGACAATAGATAAGACAGCATAAAAGATTTTGATGTGAGGGACAAACAAGACGAGATGTAGGAGGACTGTACATGGAGAGAAAAGGGGATACACAGCTGTGCGGTTTTTATTCCCAACCTCAAGAGCTTCAGCTGAGGAGGTGCCCCTTCATACAAAAGAAAGAGGCACACTCCAATATAGTACAGTAAGTGCTTTGTAATCTTGAAACTGTTGAATGATCCCCAGGCCCACCCAACTCATCTGCCAATCTGATATGTCCAATTAACGCTCCCCAACAAGTGTAAAGCACGGATGGAAATAAAACTATCAGCAGAAAACGATCAAATGCAGATACTCCAAAGTAAAACCGAGGGCTCCCCAAAAAGCAGCTTGCAAGCCATGTTTTCAGTATCCAGGAATCCCCTTCCTATAGTGATAAGTACTGTGATCCTGTGATTTCATTTGACAGACGCATCACTCTTTTCAGTGCAGCTGAGAATCAATTTTTTTTTTAAAGGGCAGTTCCATGACTTGAATCACAATAGATGAGGTGTGTTCAGTTGAACACCATCTGTCCAGCAGTTCAAAGCTCCATCTATACACCGACGCATGGGATTCAAATAATGAAAAATAGCAGTGATGTCAAAAACCTAAATATTATCACTAAATATGTGAGGTTTCACTTTGAACCTGATACGGGAAAAAAAAAGAGTAAAATATAATGGAATGTGAACATTTCATTTTGGATTTCTTTTCCTGCACATGTGGCTTTAGTAGTGTACACAAAGGGGCCAAAACAGTTGCAAATCTGCATGTAATTCTTAGGGGGGGAGAAATATATCAGGAGCACTTGACTGTAATTAGTATTCAAGCAACCCGTTCATTTTCGAGGCAAAGTAAGTAAACGAAAAATAAGTGAAATAGATGAAATAACTGGGAATATATATCCTAACACACCCGGGTGGTTACAAGCCTGTTTAGAAAAGATTCCAGTGGCCACCAAATGCCCAGATCAAGTGTTCAGGTACGTCTCTCAGACCCCAGGGCTGTGTTAAGGCTGGCTTCACAGTGCCTCCCTGCACCCACGGGCTGTTAGTAAGGCAAGCTGCTGCCTCTCTCAGCTACATGTCTTAATGTCTGTCTGTCAACCAACAAGCAAACAAAAAAAAAGCACAATTAAAGTATTATCTAAGCAGAAACATGTAAATGGCATGGTACGCCAGACAAAAAGCGTACAAGAAAAGGACAAATGATGTTATGTCAGGAAATGCATAGAGCATGTATGGTCAACCCAGTCACCTCCATGGCACATTCAAACTATTTCACTGGGCATTTTCCGAGATATTTTTCCAGGAAACTACAGTGTTAAGGGCAAAATAAAACCAGCCCTTAAGATTGAGCAAACAAGTGATTGTATGTCAGTTTTATTTGTATGTGTGAGTGCTATGCGCACATACACGTGTGCCTCACTTTCAAGGCAAAAGTGGTGCAGCTGCAGACTGCCAGAGTCTGGCACACCGCTGAGCCCTGCTGATTCAAAGCGCTAAAAAGGCACACACACACACATACCAGTGGGAATCACTCTAGAGTGCCCACAGATTAGCTTATTTAACAAGCCAGGTGCTTTTATATTTAAGAGGGGAGGGTGTCAAGAAATGTCAAAGCACTGATTTTTCTTTTTTTCTCCAGGCCATGAATAAAACGAAGAACGTGCCAAATACATATGTGGGAATACTGGGAACCCAGCCCAGTAAAAATGCCAACAAACAAACAAATAAACAAAGAAAAAGAAGAAGTGTTGTGAACCAGTAAGCGCACCATCTACTCCTGAGCTTCACTTCATTTCCTGCGAGCATCAGCCAGCCATAAGAAGCGCTTTTTAACCCCCCCCAGTACAATCATGTTAACTTGATGGCTGAGGGTGAAACAAAACATGGAAAAAGTCGACTTCACAAGAGTAAAACAACATTTTCTGTCATACCAGATGCCTAAAAGGTGGAACATTTGAGACAAGTCTTGTTGGCTCACAGTGTTTCTCCAAACAGAGAAGGAGGTTTAAAGGATATTTATCTTGAGAAAAATGGTGTTGGGTGATGATGATGACGTCTGTTTCATGGCTCAGTCATGTGGCTTCAGGGACGAAGTAAAGAGAACAGTCCCGGGTGAACGATGGTGATGTTTAGCAGACATTTGAAATTCTAGCATCCAGTACGGCCAAGCATTTATACATCGGTCAGCGAAGTGGTCGCTCTAATAACCTTCTCTATGGTTTAATGAACAGAGTTTGCATGTGTGAGCAAGCAAGAGAGCAGGAGGGGGTTGAGATAAGCTGAGAAAAGATGCAGAAGAGGCTGCATGTATGAGTGTCTAAGTGTAAACCTATTCGGGCTGCCTATCACCGTACAACATGTAAGAGTGTGCACTGAAAAGAAAAAGAAAAAAACATAAGAAAAACATTGAGTGCTTCTATCTGCCTACCAGCCCTGTTAATGTCCACTGAACAGGAGTGCTGTGGGTATGTCGCCTCCTGTAGCCCTGGTCGGCTTGGGCCTTTTGTGTGTGTGTAAGTGTGTGTGTGTGTGTTAAGTGGAGGGCGTGCGAGGCGTCAAGGGGGTAAACTCATGGCAGCGAACAGTCGTCAGGCCCGTCGCTGTTTGAGGCCGTGTCTGAGCCCGCCGCATCAGAGAGGACGCGACCTGAAGTGACGATGACCGCCCTCCGCTGCTCTTCCTCGCCAACGCAACCCTTCCCCTGGGTGCCCTCGATGTGCTGGATTGCCTGGAGGAAGACGATGGGAGGTTAAGTGATATAAGCGGCAATAGCACCCTCTAGTGTTCAGATCTGAAATCCTTTCCATCCACAAATGCCCTGCATTTAATACCCATACTACTGTAATATTTGGTACGGCAGGAAAAGATGTAGTGTGCCTTAATATGTAGTGAATCAAATGCAGTATGCCAAAAATATTGTTTTTAAAGTTTTGTGACTTGTGTGTATAATTACTAAATGTCCCAAATTATATGCATTCTGCATGCAACAGTACATGCTTGAAGAGAGCAGTTACAGTACGTACTAAATGTGAGAAGAAAAAGCATGTGCTTTGGAACGCAGCAATAGTTTACAAGCCTGCTTTGGACTCCCATTTATCTGGGTCTTACTTGAACAATGGTGTCCAGGTTCTGTCGAGATGTGGACACTGTATTGATAACTGATGCCGGGCCCATGGTTACCACGGTGACATGATGGGGCAGGAGAGGCTGGACAGGTGCTGGGACGATGACCGTGGCATGGTGTGTAGGTGCAGGGGGGGTAGCTGGGGCCAAAACCTGGTGGAAAGGAGCAATTATACGTTATTCTCACATGACCACTACAGGTTGCACAGTAGCATTGTAAAAGTAATGTCCTTATGTTTGACGAGAGCTTTTTTCTTCTAAAACACCAAGATTACTGGGGAGCTAGTTTGCGTTTTCCTGAGATGGCGCATGAGGGTGCTCAGGTTTCTTATCGGTGTGCCAATAGAGCTTTAGATCAATATGACCAAAAAGGAGCGCCCAAGCCCACAGTGGTAGAAAAAAACAGGAGGGAGCTCATTCTTGACCTTGAAAACAAAAACATCTTTACTCGAGGTCCACTGATTTGCTTTTTCCAGTGCTTTCAACCACTTTTCAAAGTCTGAATCTAGCAAGGCTGAAACTTATAACATCCCATAACTGCGAGATGCAGTTAAAACGTGGAAAAGGTAAGTGAGCCGACTGTTTGTTGAAATTTTTGTACGATTTCCCCATATTGTTACTATATTGTTTTTGATGAGATGCAAATATAATTCCTAAAAGTATCTACTTCAACAATTCAGCAAAATTAAAATGTGATATTAAAGCTGATCAAGCTTTCAGTTGTCATGCAGCCACAATCAAAGGAATAATAAACAAGATATATTTTTAAAAAAGTTAATTTCATTTTCACTAAGTAATTTTCTATTACCAACTTAAATAAGAGTGTATCAGTCATCTTTCTCTACCAGCCCCCAGCTGCCACAAGTAGTGGATGGACAGATGGCACACGCCAATTGATTTGGCATCATGTTTAGTTAGGGTTGGCCTGCAGAAACAGGATCCTGCGGCCATCAGGACAGAGACAGGCACAGCAGACAGATCTGTGAGCTGTTTAACACACACTGTAAGCGTGTCTTAGCTGTTGACAGCTCTAACTCTGGACATGGAAGAGATGGTCATGTGCGACTGACAGTGGGACATCTACAGTACGCCGTGACTGACATTCGACATGATTGACTCTTGAAAGACACTTTAAGGTGGAGCGAGTGAACCAATCACAGGACCGAATGCAGAAAATGGCAGCGGATGCACCACCCTTTTGCCGAGGTGGACGGGAACTTTTATCATTTCATACCAACTTGTTGAATATCGGACAGAAACAACTCCTCTCCCACCATGTTACTGAAAATAAGAGACGTCTTCTGCCACGTACAGTACACGTACATCCGGCCTTGCCACATCTACTTCTTCTATTGAGTTTTAGGGTAGTTGGCATCACTGCCATGTGCTTGACTGTCCCTTGCCCAATTGCAATGGCATGTGAGAAAAGGCGCAAGACTGAAATATTCCTCGATGTAGCTGCTTGTGTGAAGATGGCTGGCTAGCTGGGACTGACAGGTTATCCCAGTAATTTACCAGGATCTATTTGTTATGTTGTTTATGTCAAATTTAATTCTAAAAAAAGGTCCATTTGTGTTTAAACATGAATCTGGATTTGTTCATCAGATTTATAAAAGTTAACAAGCTACAAAAAAGTGAAATGTATCAGCACATGAGCGTAATTCTGAAAAGAATTCCACTGTTTACGTGTGAGTCAGACTCTCATGCAAATGTTTCCAACCTGTGGGCTGTGGGCTGGAGTACGGTCCCTCTCCAGCTGCTTGTGCTGCTGCAGATGAACCAGGCTCTGTGTTTGGGCCTGCTGATCCTGGACCTGCTGGGCGATCGCCTTCAGTTTCTCTGGGTATAACTGGGCATCCAGGGCACGCATCTGCCACACAGGGCAGGGGATAAAAGTGGGAGTTAGCAACTCAAGAACTATGTTGGTCGCTGTTTGGCGGTGTTTGGCTTCAGGAACTTTTTTTTAAAAAAGGTCTAAAATTGTGTTTCATGCTGTGGTCCTTACCTGATCTTCCAGTATCATCCTGACCGAGCGCTCTTTCTCCAGCTGCTGCCTTAACTCAATCATCTCCCTCCTCAAGTCCTCAGTCTTTTCCTCCTCCAGGATGTCTGGCGAGCCAATCCCTTCATCCTTGTCCTCTGCGCGCCTCCTCTTAGGGGAGGAACCACTTAACTCCTGTGGATAGCAAGCCGTAATGGGATATCTGTGTTAGATGAGCACTACTGCGGGACAGCAAATAATGATAATGGCTTTGTTCATGGTTTGAGATCTGCCGATGGTTTACTTGTATGATTCGTTTGAGCTGGCTGTTCTGCTGCAATAGCCGCGTCTTCTCCTGCTCCAAAGTAAAAATGTACTCTGCCGTCTGTTGCAGGATGGCAGCCTGGGGGGGGGGCAAGAGAAGAAGAATAATGTTAAAGGTTCGCTATGAAGGCGAGTTTAGACACTCAAAACTACATCTAACTCATCTCCTAAATCAAATCTCTCTTTGTGACCCACCTTGCTGAGCTTCTCTCCATCACTGTGTGGGATGAGTGTTTTAAGTGACTGGAATCCAGCGTTGATGCTCTGCATACGCCGACGCTCGTTGCTGTTGGCAATCTCTCTGCGAATTCGCCTCTCTTGGTCCCGGGCTGTTTCTGGGGTCAAAGGAATGTTGGCCAGACTAGAGGGATGGGAGCATAAGGAGAGAATAGGGATGTAAGAAAATAATACAAGCAATATCTTTACTGTAGAGTTAAAAGTCATAGAAAAATGTTACATGACCACTCAATAAAATGACAACAAAACATGACCATGACAAACTAGTTTATTAACATCTAGTTACAGGTTAATGGCAAGCGACATCCAGCTACTATGAGGTCTGTTGACTCCCCTCTATTGCAGTGAGATTTCAGCAAAATTATTCCTCTATTTAACATTCAACACGAAACAGCAGAGCGGGCCAAATGCAAAACTGTTTTTACACAGGTATTTAGAGCGCATTTGACCACCAATAACCACTTTCTCCATGTGAACAATAATAAGATATTTTAGAAGTGTTGCAAAGCTCTTGTTTTAACCCTAAAACAAGGATTCAACCCTATATTGCCCAGCATCCATCCTGCTGAAGCATCTTTGTGCAGACACAGAGTGAGACTCCTTACAGGCATCGCACGTGCCTTGAAAGGTATCTTTTCAGTGTTCCTATTGCTGCTAACTCCAGCTGAATGCCTCTCTGAGACGTAAGAAGAGCGGCTGGTTCTTTTAATATTCCCACCACAAAACTGCGGTGAGAAAACACAAGGTGCCATATGGTGAAATTCAGTTGAGGGGGGAAATTCTTCCTCTGACATTCTCTGTATCAGGCTCAGTATCTCTGGGACAAGCCAAGCTAAGCTCTTATCTGTACTGACTCAGCTGCCTCAGCGCAAACACTGGGAACAATTGTGCAGACACAGATGAGAAATGGAGTGTGTGCGCACACACACATATGTACCAACGCTGCAGCGGCACATCCAGCAAACACATCCACTGCCAAAACATGACCAACTGGGCCTGGACTTCACCATATCACACAAGCAGAAACCACAACACAGGAACAGACCAAGTCCAAATTGGATTAAAGCTTAAAATGGGAGTATAAGTACCAGGCAGCTAAAGAGAGCTCATTTTGACTGCTCAATTAATTGATTAATGGCTAAAATCATGAAACTATTCTGCAAGCAAAGAGAGTAAATTAAATAGGCTATTCGAGCCATGTCAAACAACACAAGGCATATGAAGATATCATCTTTGACTCCAGGGAATAGTGATGGGCATTTTCACACCATTTCCTCTTTACAGCAGCATATTAATCATTATAGAAAATAATCACTAGTTGTGAAGCAAAATGCAAGCAATTAGATCTCCTTTTTATTAGTCATAATAGTAACACGACTGAAAATGTGTTTGTGTTTTTAACTATAAGTATATATTGAGTTATATAACAGTTTTACAGGCTCAATTTCTGTCTCTTTTGCGTTCATTTTAATAATAAGCAGCATTTTGTTCGGTCATTTTGTGTTACATTTGGGTAGATTTTCCTTGTTATGTAGCAATTGGCCACAATAAGGAATTAAAAATAAAAGGACTACATTTCCCAGACTGCCCACGTCACTACCAGCAGGCAGCAGCGGATCCCTCCGCCTCCCTCTTCAAACAGTGCTGCGGACGTATTGAAAGGCCTTCCCCGATATACACACCCCCTTATTAATAACACCACTTTTTTAATTTCCCAGCCTCCCCGCCGACGCCAAAATGCCCCTTAACCGGACACATCCGAAGAAATGTATATTTAAAAGGCCAAATGACCCACTTCGTCGTCACAGTGCCCGACACCACCCCCCATGCTCCGAGCAGACTTTTCGTGTCCTCCGCCATTACAACAATGCGGCAGGCAGCATGGCAGAGGTGCGGGACGAAAAGACGCAGTGGAGGCGACTCGATAGCGCGGACGAGACGCACAGAAACACCATTTAAACTTTCGCCACGTCGAGTGGGGGTGATTTTTGACAGCACCTGTGCATTTTCACGTTAGAAGCGAACCAAAACAGGGCGCCACTAAACAGGAAACAAACGCAAGAACCCCTCATCACTGAGCACAAGCATGGCCGCACTACCCACAATAACTTCAAATCGCTCTGAGCGAAATCGCCAACCCCCACGGCGTGTGCGGCAAAAATAGACCCTTCCAGATTGAATGGCGCTCGCTCGTCTAACCTTTCGTTTTCTTACGCAAATCACAGCACCTGTAGGGTCACACTGGGGGGGTAATTTGAGGATAAATAGGGCAGGGATGCGCTCCGGAGCTGGGTAGCAGCATGGTGTGCGCGGAACCACGTGGTTTATGTTTGTTCGCCACAAAATACATCGATTTCGCGGACAAATATGCGAAATAACACAACGAGAAGGATGCTGTGGTCCGAGCCAGAGCCCCCACTTGGTCGGACGCAATGTAACGTCAGTGTTTAATGGTATTTAATGCCCACAGCTCCCCGTGAGCGGGTCGTGTACACAATAACAGATCAGACCAAGCATGTTACCTCAGCGCCGTCGCTAAGTGCGTGCACTCCAAACAGATGTCTTATAATAATAATAATAAATGCAGCGTACTGGATGAAGCGCACGTCACCTATACATACCTACAGAGACCTCCAATCACTTCTTTCTCCGTTTTCCTGAAATGTTGCAAGGAGGGCACCTTCTGAGCTGGTACCATGAAATACTCCATGCTCGCCTCTCGCCAGTTTGGTCCCCCCCTTAAAAACAGCAGGATCCGTAGAATAAAAGAAAAAAAACGATGGCTTCAGAGAGGAAAGATCCCGTGATCGGACGCAGGTTAAGTCCTCGAGGAAGATATGACCCCCTCGTCTGTGTAATGTAGTAGTTTCAGGCCGAGGAGAGTTGTAATGTTGACTTCCAGCTGATGGGGTTCCCTCGTTGTGTGTGTGTGTGTGTGTGTGTGTGGCGCTCTACCTCTCTCCCTCTCCCTCCGCTTTGCTTTCTCTCTGCATAGCCGTGTGTGTGTGTGTGTGTGTGTGTGTGTGTGTGCAGCTGATCGGGTGGCTTTCAAGGCGGGAAACAGCTGGTTGGAGTCACTGCACTACCAAAAAGCCTCCCTCCGCAGAGACGGGGGACTGCATGTAAACAAAGGATTATGGAGCGCAGAAATAAACCCACAAGAAAACGCAAATGTGGAATGTGAAAGGGGATTTACGTGCTTTAATAGGACTTACATAAAAAAAAACCAGCTATGATTAAATGTGCGATATTAGCCTGGTTAATCTTCAAGTCGATGATTATCGTAAAATACCAATAAAAAACTTTCTCCCTTAAGGCTTTTTTGGGGGGAAACGCGGCTACAATTTTAACTCATAAACATTTAAAACATCGCCAAAATGAAGGTGAACACGTAGGTCTAATTATAGGCTATAATCAAAGCGCCCGAAGTCATTTATTTTATAGCAATAAACCAAATGTAGATTGTACCCTGGCAGCTGAAAGTGATAGTAAATAAAGAGCGGCACTACTACAGGGGCGGATACTCGCATCAGCTGCGATAAGCGAACAAGAGGGATCAGCTGACGGGTTGGCAACAGCGCACCGGGGAGGGACTGCTAGCTGACACACAACACGGCTGAACGTGTGTGTTTGTTGTTGTTGTTGTTGTTGTTGTTGTTGTTGTTGTTGTTGTTGTTGTTGTTCACCATTTTGGGTGTAACTGTACAGGAGAACACTTTATAGTAACTCGGTTTGGTGGGTTTGGTAGAGACTTCGAGGCGCACGCCGCGAAACCGGCCACAAAATGGGAGCGAGGGACTTTGTTTCTGCAACCCGGAAATGTGAAAAGCTGTGGGCGGAATCTTTTTGTGGAGGCACATGTTCGCTTTTATTAGTCTACCATACTGGAGGCAAACACATGTAAAACTTTAT
Source organism: Hollardia meadi (assembly GCA_037974645.1). Lineage (NCBI taxonomy): Eukaryota > Metazoa > Chordata > Actinopteri > Tetraodontiformes > Triacanthodidae > Hollardia > Hollardia meadi. Next base: position 6,305,827 of record JBBPCS010000672.1, read on the forward strand.
TTTAAAATGTATTAAACGATATTATTCGACTTAACAGTAAGTTAAACAGAATTAAATATGAAAATAAGAACATAAAATAGCACTATAATATGTGCCGGTGCCTTTTTGCTGATACATCTGGTCAATCTTATCACATAGCTACTGTATGTGTACAGTTTACAAGACTTTGGAATATAATTCGACCAATCAAAACTAAGGATTATACTTTTAGCCCACTTAGGCTATTGAAAACAAACTTGGTCATGTAGCCTATAAATAGGCAGTCAAATCCAGAACACAACATGGTTGAATAGGCTATTACATGCATTGGTCTACCAAAAGGCATGTCTTACAATATTTGCAAAATGTATTAATAGTGAACTGAAATATTTAAAAACCCCAAATTGCAAAATAAAAAATGTAGGCCTGTAGAAAGCCATATTTTGAGTGTTTTTCTGTTGGGGCAACCTAATTGGCCATGTCACTGCACATGTCATTTTCTATGAAATCCATCATTAACTTTGCCTCCAAAACAAATACACAAAATAAAATGGATGTTTAGAGAATCATTGCTTTTCCTCGGGATTTAGATGTAAGGCTTGGCAAATTAATTCTTACTAATGAATAAAATCTCTGGGGTTTCAGACTTATTATTAAATCTTCTCCCAGGCTATGCCCTCTAGTGGTGGCATAGCAAAAAAAAAAAAAAAGGCAAAGAGGCTTCTGGTGCACAGTTTTGCACCCCAGCATCATAGAAACACTGGATTCCACAGGGGGAACAAAACAGAAAGGTTTAGTCAAAATGGTAGTTGCCTTGAAAAATCGTGTATAAAAGCAGCGGTGATGGTTGCCTGTGGCCCCTAGGTGTACTGTTAATTGGTATTCACCCAAACGTTGGCTGACTGAGGGCGTCCCTGGTAGAGCGCACACCATGAATTAAGGCTACCAACGTGGGCTGGGTTGCAGCCCGGGTCCTTTGCTGTAGCCTATATCACCCCTCTCCCATTCCTTTCCTGTCTCTCTGGAGCTGAATGGAAAGTAGAAATGCTGAAAATGCCACATGTGTGTAGATATCTTTGTAATAATCAGCTACAGTAGTCACTGACTGGACAGATGGTGCATCAGCAATAAGCATTACAACATCAAAAGCATGATGTTCCTAACAGGAAAACAACATTGGCAAACAGGAAATGTCAACAAAAAAGTTTTTTAGGACTGTAAGTAGATTTCACCGAACACCAGAGAGGGTTTTTGAGTTAACACGATTACCAGAATATTTGAACAAACATTGTTTGCTGTTGTTCAAATATCCTGGTATCCTGGTAATTTTGTTTGTTTGCTGTTTGTTTGCACATACACTTCTGTCATATAGTAAAATTAAAGCCTGGAAAGAAAAAGAAAATCACATAACCTAATTATTTTTTCTTTCTTTTTTTCATATTTTGTTATGGTATTTTGTATAATTATAAAGATTAAGTATTTGAAATCTAACATTTAACCTAATTTCTAAATTGCATTGCAATTGCATTTTTTTCCCCCTGAATTATCCAGCAAGTTGTCCCAATCATCTCCCCAAATGCAGTCTTGTAACTGTAATCTTATGACATTGTTATTGTAGGAAATAAATTAGAAAAGGAGAAACAATCAGAAAAGTAAATCAGAGTAAACAGTTCTGTAATTTGATAAATGGCCATCAATAAATGGTTGGAAATGGTCAAAGAGACAGAAATAGAATCACTCAATTTAACTAGAATTTTTATTTTTATTTTTTTTAGATAGTCTATTTTAGAGAGGCTTAAATGTTTGTGGTGAAGTCATGTGGTTTGTGGTGTTGTCTTTAGTACAAAAGTACCCTTTTCAAATGACAAAAATTGTATTTTTTCCTCATCTATTGTATGTATTTATTATCTGGCCAAATAATGCACTGAATGAAAGATAAAGCCACATATGTACAACAGAGGCAAGCAAATAAGTACTGTATTTAAGTTCAATTTTGAGATACCTATAGGCTACACTGACTATTTTCACAATTAGTTGGTTGGTCTATAAAACATCAGAAAATAGTGAAAAGTGCCTGTTGAGGTTTTCTAAAGCTCAAGGCAACATCCTTAAATATTTTAGTTTAGTCCAGCAAATCCAAAATCCAAATATACTGAATTTATCACATAAAACAGCAAAGCCACAACTGTCTTAGCGAACTTCATCTAAATAGTTGCTGCTAAATCTTCTTTTGACTGACTAATGGTTTGACTGCTTAATCGACTAATCAATTAATTGCTTCCGCTTCACTTACTGGAGTATTTTACAACTTAACATGACTTAACATGTCAGAGAGAATCGTTGCACTTTGTTTTACTTTTCAGACTTGGATTTTATGTACAAAGTATAGAATCTGAATGTACCTCCAGTATATACAATTTTTTGAAACTAGAAAATAATAATAGTAATAATAATAATAATAATAGCGTTGTAACAGAGTATTTATGTGGCATTTAGGTGCCATTTTTCTACACCTGCAAACGTACACATAGGCCCAAGTATAATAGAAAATAATGTAAATATTATAAGTGAAGACAGAAATGCTGTAGGCTTCATTTTACTGAAATAATTTTACTCAGATTTAGATTTTTAGTTTCTTTGCTTGTTTTGATTTGTCCTACTAAACAATTTTGTCTTACATCTTCTGTATTTCAGTATGTGGCACATGTAGTCTGAAATGTTATTTTAATTGTATTATTTAAGGTGGGTGGAAATATTAGTATTGTAAAATGATTGGCTGTGGAAAGTCAGAGGTTTTCTGTTATGTAACAATGTTTTCACTGCTGTTTCAGCCTGGTGAGGCAGAGATGGTGGCCAACACATGTCTCCAAAACTCTGGAGAAGAAAACATTTAGCAGGATGACAAACAGAGAAATAGAGGGGTGTTATCCTTCATGGAGGCATGTTGATGGAGGGGAGCTGAGGCTGAGAGAAGGCCATGAGGACAGGAGAGAGAGAGAGAGAGAGAGAGAGAGAGAGAGAGAGAGAGAGAGAGAGAGAGAGAGAGAGAGAGAGAGAGA
>JBBPCS010000672.1:6308964-6320922 GCA_037974645.1 Hollardia meadi
GAGAGAGAGAGAGAGAGAGAGAGAGAGAGAGAGAGAGAGAGAGAGAGAGAGGAGCCGGGGACTGCCCATGGTTGGTGGGCGGAGCAGTAAGCATGCGCTGAGCTGGCAGACTCTGAGCTGGTCCTGACGGGCTGGCTGGGCTCCGGGCGGCTGTCTGTGCGCTTCAGACGGTCGTGGGGCAGACTACCATCAACACTCAGCGTGTCATCGAGTGCTCAGAGGGAATTTAAAAAAAAAGAGAAAAAGAAAAGCAAACGCGTCACGGGGGTCTCAATTGCGAGAAAAGAAAGCGTCACAACCTCACCTCGGCATCTGGAAAAGCACCGAAGAGGAAAGAGACGATCCACCTCCTCTACCCCACACCCCCGTCGCCAACCCGCCCTATCCACCCTACCCACCACTTCGTGCCATCCCTCTGGTCTGAACTGCCCTCCCACCCTTCCAGGAGAACCACGGCCACCCATAGGAAACCCCCCCTGCTTGACCAGCGTTGCCATTAAGCGATGCGCTATGAATTAAGGAAGAAATCACCTACGCGTTTTTGATGCACAACCAGTGGTCTTCGCTGTTTCCCAACGGTAACAGTTAAAGCTACGGATTTGGGTGTTTACACTTTTTGACGGGACTCAAGTGGCATGATAACATGCAGAATATATCATTCCCTGGCAACTGACAAGGTTGTCACCCCGTCTTAATCTTTATTTAAACAACCAGCTGTCACACACGCTGCGTTCGAGCTTATGTTTGATTTTTCCATGCTTAGAAATAATCCTGACAATGGTCTGGGGACGGACCGCCTCTCCAGACACTTACTGATCTTTTTCCAAGACGTGTCAGCTCTGTATTTTGTTTTTATCGAAGACAAAGCGACAAATTGACGAGGAGTCATTCGACACCGACGCCGATTGAGCCACAGGACTTCGCGTGCGAAGTTTGCACCGGGAAGAGGGGGGGGTCTAGTCGGAGATATCTCGGCCATATCCACGGCATTTTCCCTGCACGGTAAGCTATGAGCAACCTTATCTTGCATGCCAGTCCTGCATGTTGTGTCTGTTTGTCATGTGCGCCCACGTCGACCCGAGTGCGCTGCTGCAACGTGAAAAATCGCACGAGTTCAAACAGGGTAGTGACCTATTTTCCGAGACTCTCCAGCGGTGCGCCCATATCCTGCAGCCTGGACTCCCCGCACTGTCACATTCAAGGCCGGTGTCGTGGCGGACTCGCTTGTGCCATTTACCGTGCCAGTACCTCTTTAAATATGTGAGCGACCCAATTTCCGCGTGTCTGCATCCTCAGTTAAAGCGGCATCTCCCTCCCCAGCCCTAAAAAAGACATTAAAAAAAAAAAAAACGGTATCACGAATCCTGCTACATAGAGGGGGTCGTACATCACAGCCCAGCCAGCTGTTGTGCAAGACGCGGGCTTGCACCGAGCTCTCTGATGTTCTGTCACAACATCTGATAAAGAGTTCAACGTCTGCATACTGCTGGCCGACACTTAAACAAGTGATGTATTGGTAAATAAAAAAACAAACAAAAAACGGTGGCTACACTGTGACCCAACACATGAGGTAAACTCCGAAGAATAATCATGGAAATGTTTTCGATTTGAGATATACTTTCCACATGAGAAACTTAATATGTTATTATTTCATGTCACCAGATTTTGTGTTCGCCTTCAACTGTGTTATCCATTTCTACACACCTCTTTTCAGTGTGGTTCACATACGATATAATTATTGGAACTGGTAACATCTTTGTCTCGCCATTTTATCGTTTTTGTTTAGGGCAATTCTAAGTTATTTGAGGCCAAGCGTGTAGTGCAGGCTGCAAGGACGAGCACAGGCAGAGAGGCCTGGATAAAGAGCTATTTTCCTCCAATTAAGCAATTCCACTGTCCCTAAGCCTAATTGTGTCCACACTGGGACTGGGTTTGGGATGGACCTTCTCCCCATTGGCTGCCTCCCATGGGCCCATTGTTCCAGAAGATGCCAGGGGAAAGAGCAGAACCCTGCCAAGGCGGACCTAACAAGCCCCGTGCTGGAGTGGAATAAGGCCGGATCATTAAAGCATTAGGCCACAGTGCAGATCGAGGCACATTCAGGGGGCTGTAGTTGTGTTTTGGATGAGAGGATGGCTGTATTTTCAAGGTGACTGTGAAGAACTGTATGAACAATACAACACGCAGGCGTGTGAGAGAACCTGACACACAGATATCATATGAGACTGGAGGAGGTCTGGCTATGAGCCCACTGGACCTCTCTCAAAGTATGCAGGGGAAGAGAAGCCCTCTTCCAGGCCCCTGCTATTTAATCCATAACCCCTCTCTGAACTGTGAGCACAGGTGCCTTTCACATCCACAGCCCGCTGCCCGCATTGTTTATCCAATCAGCTGATGATAAGTTCAGCCGCAGGTCGACCGTAACATCCATCCGACAGAAGAGGCCAGGGCCAGACGGAGTGACATCCATCAGCGTTGACACACTAGTTATGCAGGCGATGCTGCTCTTAAACAGTGCTTACTTACTTCAGAGAAGGGGCTTTCGTCTCCACCATGAAGCCAGATGTCTGCTGGGGTCCAGCTGTGCATCCCTGTGGTGGCATTCCACACTTACAGGATGTGTGTGTGTGTGTTAGTGTAGGCAGCCTTTTTTTTTTTTTGCACATTTTCTCATACTGACTGCATGCTCGGCCAGATGTACTGTAGATGCTTGAACAGCTGCTCGGACGAACAGCATGCGCAAAGTTTTGGTCCGAGTTTGACACCAACTTGCCGCCTCTGCTGCAATTCGTGCGCAAGAGGATATACCAAGAAGGCTTTTCCTCATGTCAGTCTCTGCAATCAAATCACCTCTCAATTTTCCCACCTTGAGAATTTGCCCCACACCACAACTGCGTGACATCATACCCCAGAAGTCCCAAACTGTTTGAGGGAAAGGCAGCTGCTTTATGGTGGAAAAGGTGGACCCTAATGGCATATTCCTGCGTCAGAGAGCAACCACGAGGCATGTGGTAGAGGGATGTTGGGAACCCACAGTGCACTTGTACTTAATGCCTTAAACCAGGCTCATGAAAGTGCACTGCATCTGATACAAAGAGCAGCATGTTCAGTTGATTCTTGCATTGTGAGTATGGCACCACAAAGAAACTCTAATCCGAAATCCACGGTGACAAGAGTAAGTTGTTGTTTTTTTTCGCACAGTGCCATTGGCCTGTTGTGGGGAGGAGGACTGGGAGGGGTGGGGTTAATGTAAGTGGCTACAAACTACGCTGGGAGAGCAAGTGTGAGTGTTTGAATTGACATCACAGTGGGGTTCCGTAGCTGCTGGGGATTACGGTCAAGCTGAAAGGCGACTCAGCAGCAGGGGAGGGAGGATTACAGTGTTCAGTGAATGAGGCAGCACACAGTGAAAACAAGGCACCTGATACTTTCATTTATCTTCACATGGTTAAGAGCTGCTCTGCTTTAGGTTCCCATGACAGAACTCTGTAGCAGTCAATGCTAATCAGATTTCTAGTCACACAGTGTTGTGGTTTACCCATTAGGCATTATGACTATAGCGAAAAGAGTTGCACATCCCCGCTCTTGACCTTTGATTGGGCTTAAAGTGTGAAAGGAGATGCGTGATGTAGCCAGATGAAGCCACGTGTCCCCCTCAGTCAAATTAGCTGGAGAGAGATGGATGTGGTGTAAAATGGCTCCCATGGTCAGATTTGGATAAAGTCTGGTAAAGTTAGAGTTACTTGTATGTCAGTCCCCTTAAGAACTGTGATGTGTCACAATGTTCATGTTAATATGAATGATTTGGAGTTTCTGACAGATTCTCGGTTGTGTTGCAGCTGATTTTGGTTGGACTGTATAGCGGAGGAAATCATAGGAGCCACGAGCCTGAACACACCAATGTGACTGATTAACGTAGGAATAGAGTTGATTCAGTATCTGAAAGCTCTACTCGAAAATGACAGCAAATGACTCTCAGCTCTCAAATCGTCACAGGCCAGCTCTGTGCATTTTTTTCCACTAAATATTTTTATCACTAATCGCTGCCATGTGTGCAGCGTGGAGGTGACACACTCATACTTTGGAGTGCTGCAGTGTGATGTGGCTGTGCGGAGTGATGGCCAGACTCCTGGAACCATACATAAACAATAGACAAAGCGGATACACAGAGCTTGACTCACACCAACTTCCAAACTGAAGGAGACCAGTGCATACCGCCTTGCTCCCTGGCTGGCTGGGCTCACGGACCGTGCATTTTTCTCCAGTTAAACTGTAACCACTAATCACCTTTAGGCCTCACTGTTTCCTCCTGGAGCCGACCATTCCTGGGTCCCCAGGCTGCGTCAAAACGTGCCCTCAGGGGGGAAATGTATGGCTCTACCCTTTTTAAAATCACCTGTGTGGGACATCCCAAATGAGCGCAGGGCTCTTTGTGCAAGGATCTGCCATGGTGAAGTTTCGGGGTCAGTTCCTCTGCTGCAAGTCTGCAGGCCTGCATTTCCAAAATAAACACAGACAACTCAGTGCCTGTGTCAGCTACCCCACCCTACCTCTTCTCGTTTAATGCTCCTTCTGCGCTCTCTGCTCGGTGCTTCTATCGTGAGAGAATTTCAACTTGCAGAGCCCTTCAGACAATACCCAGACCATGTCTGGGGCAGGGCACATTTGGTGGGGAGAAGTTAAAGAGAGAATACAGCAGCAAAGCCGAGACTTGAAAGCAAGAAAAGCAATGTAAAGGAGCGGTCAGAGCAAAGTCCATTTTGGGTCAGTTTCCACCATCAATTTCACTTATAGATGATTATAAATGTGGATCTGGCTAAAAGATATGTGGGGCTCAGCTCCAGGAGCTGTGAGCTGTACAGTAATGTGCTAAGAGAAATGCACTTTAAGTGGAGACACAGCTGGTTTGTATTATTATTTACTTACTTGGCAAACACCCTGGATTCTTTAGTATAACCTCAATAGCACTACAGCAGTTCAGTACGACTGAGGTATGTATGTGTGTGTGTTTGCTTGTTTGACGAGAAAAGAAAGGGAGGAGTCGGACAAGAGGGGTAAGTACGAGTGAGGAATAACATGCTGGGAAGGGAGAGATGGGGGAGAAAGGTTGTTTTGGGTTTTTTTTTAAAGAAGGGAATGAGGGAGAGAGACTGGTGAAGCATTTCTGAGACTCAAATAAGGCTCTCAAGTCTGGGCCTGGGCCTGGCTCCCTGTCTGGGCATATCCAGTCCTGTCAGCCAGCTTCCAGACTTTGCCCCCTTCACCCCTCCTCCCTCCCTCCCTCTTCTCCTCCATCCCTGACTCCCTGGGACTCCCATCTCCTCCTCGCTTTTCACCCTGCTTCTGTTCCCTTTTTCCCTTTATCCCTCCCCCTGTGCTTTCGTCTCCCACTTTCCATGAGCCCCCAGCTTCATAAGTGACGCTTACATTATATAAGACATACATGCAGTGAAAGAGAGGGAGGGAGAGGGGGGAAAAAAAAGTTTGGCCTGTAAGTGTTTACCTTCTGTGTGGTGTTGTGGAGATGTTTCCAGCTCTAATTCAATTCACATGTAGTGTTGCTGCTGTTTTTTTCTCACGAGGGAGCCTCATGTACTTTGGAAATGTTTTAAGTTGGAGCTTTGGTAAAATAAAGACTTATTCTGACCTTTTATCCAGCTTGAAGTTGTAATAATCGACTTTCATCGGCCATCTTGAATAATGACCAAGGGCTATCTAAACACAGCCTGTCTTCCCCTTTTACTGCATCTGATTAATAACAGTGTCCTTGCACCTTGTTTGCTCGGGTCTAAATAAATGGTCCTGCCAGTCACGGTGAGCCTGGCGATTTCTTAATTGATTCAAAATGTCAGTATTGATTCAGGACAGAAGAGCCTGAGTATCGCCCTGACCTTCAACACTAATTGAGATCCTCTCTAAGGCTCATTCTTCCCAAGGCGGCTGATATGCTGCATGATTGCGTTTGTCCACAGCACATTTGTTCGCCCTCGCTGTTCAGAAGGTTTTCGCCAAACGAAAAGAGGAGTCGGCTCCAGATCTTTTTGAATTTGGTTCCAACCGATCCCACATATAAGAAGTGCCAAAGAATCCAAATCAAGAGTTTAGTGCCACTCCATTTTACAGCATTATGCTCAACTCTGTCTGTCGCCATCTCATTCGCCCTCCATCTGTCCCTTTGCATCTGTCTCCTCTCTTTTTCTGCTCCTCTCTGTTGGATGGAACCGCAAAAGATAAAAGCTGTAGGGCGGAGCCTGTCATTTAGTTGAAACACAGGGATACAGAGAGGGAGGGAGATAAAGGGGGGCGGGGGGGACGACTAGAGAAAAGGCCGTCGTATTGACCTTGTCTTATTGCCAGCCCCGGTGGGAGGGGACACGGGGCGTGGGGCTACTCAAAGAAACCAGGCGGTCCATGTGAGGAGGGAGAACATAGAGCTGCAGTTAAGTTGGCACAGACACACAGGCAAAAGACAACACAAGCCTTGTGCATACACATGCAGCGTATGTGAGATCACTGGCGAGGGAATGACGTTGGTATAGCAGACAGTATGGGGGGCACGCCCAAATTTAAAGAAGCGGGAGCTCCTTGATCGCTCTGCAGTGTGCGTTTGCCCCCACAACACACAAACACAAACACACACATTACATCACTTTGTCTGCTAATTGCTCTCTGCTGTTTTGTATTTCTCCCTCTTCCTGTTTTCTTCCCCTTTCAGTATGTTTTGGAAGCTGAGCCCCTGCCCCGTTCCTCCTCTCTGCACATTCGCACACTTATGCACACATATGCTAACAAACACACATGAATGGAGACGCTACCAAAGCACACCTGGCTCTCTCCTGTGCAAGCCTGGCTGGTGCACAGGTGTCACCAAGCCCTCTCCAGGGACAGGGAGTGGCCATTCAGGAATTCTGTGGCGAAGTAGCAGAATAGTTACGACACCGTAGACGTGTCCGATAGACATCAGCAACCCCACACAGTGATAAAGAGAGCACCAGCTCCCCACCCCATGCCTTGCCCCCAGCCTCCCAGAGGCTGTGTTGCATAAAGCTGTTGTTGGGATCATATTACCATTCGCTATTGAATAAGGAGACTTGCTTCAAGGGGAGTTTCACTCTTTGCTGCTGCCTTTTAGAGTTGCAAGCGAATGAAAGTGGCTGGGGTCAGTGTGTAAAGGCAAAAAAAGGGGGTTTGTTTCTCATGCGTGTGGTGCCATAATATTCCCGTCCAGGAAATGACTGTGAGACAGGCGCACCCCTCCCAAAGCTGGAGCGGTACCACAGCGCTCTGAACTGGTCTGAACTCCACAACAAGCAGCCAGCATGGCGTGTGTATGCATGCATGTGTGTGTACACGTATGCATGTCTGTATGGCTGTACATAGGGGCCTGTACAGTCAGCGTGTTCATGTGTGCTTATACTGTACACCTCCCCTGAACCTTAAAGTTGTCAGTGGGAGGAGAGACCACATTGGCCCAGCAACCGGTGCTGAAATACAGCCGGGGGTTTTCTGCTTATCGAACCACAGTTTCCATATGCATGTCACCCCTATTAATCTGCCCTCAGCTCGCTGTTAACTGTGTGGGAGCATGGGGGAGAAAGAAGAATTTCTGGATCTCCTTCCATTCCCTCCTATCCATGTGGCTTAGAACTGGTGCTGGGTTTTCACCAGCGAGGGAATATAACACACATCTCCTGTTGAGTTCAACCGCTGCTCAACCTGCTTCGTAGTTTCAGTTATGTTTTTGGTGGTTATACTTAATGAGATATACTTTCATACATCCTCAAGTTGTGGGGTGCACACCTGTGTGCTTTGCTTTGGCCTGAAGTTATTTCCCTAAAGGCTAAAACCCTGCCCTCAGTCTTAGGGAGTGGCCGCCAGTGGCCTTTTGTTTGTGTGTTTGTGTGCTGAGAGAAGCTGGTATTTTGAAGATTTAGGCAGGTGCCAGTGCTTTGCATTCCTAATCTGACCTTTTGCTCATTCTTGCTGCCTTTAGGGGAGGTCTGCCACTACAAAGTTGGCAGGCCAGGGGTGAATGTGTGTGTGTGGCGTGCAAGGTTTCAACATTAAACATGGCCCTTTAAAGTGCCATAACCTGTTTTCATCCATGCCTTCGTGTTTGATAAGATCCTTCTTTGTTTGCATGCATCTCTACAGTGAAAAGAGCTTAGTGTACCACTGCATATCCATTATATACTCATAGTGCAAACACATGTCATCTGCACCACCCCAGTAAGGAAGAAAAAAAAGATGTTTTTGCTTGGAAAAGCATAGACCTCCAGTTTGAGTTTTAAAATGCCAGATCTGACGACGTTATACATCCACAGACATTGCTAGTTAAGTTAATACTGCTGGTGTAAATGTGAGAATAATGCTAATGTTGGTGTGAGTCAGCTGGAATGACAGCATTTAGTGTGGGAGTAGCAAACAGCCATCACTTCCGAGACGCAGACCCTATCCAGCAACCCAAGCAAAAAGGCACACAGCTGGTTTGTGGGCTGATGGGAGGACAAGGGGCTGGGATGTTTCATTGTTTCCCTCCTCCAGAATCAATTTTTTTCAAAAGTTCCTCCATTTCCTTTAAGAAAACTTTACGATGGAGTGAAAATAACCCCCACTCTCCTCACCACCGCACGAACATAAAGCAAAAACATGTTTACCCCAAGCTTTGTTGCACAAACTGTAAATCAGAGCTGTTAACTTTTAGCGCTGTATTTTTGCCTCACCCACCACCAACTCTGACAACCTCACACTGTTTTTCCTCCCTCATTGGCTTAATTTTTCTTCCCCCCTTGCCCCCCAACTTCTCCTCTTTCCTCTCCTGTTGCTTTCCTACTGAGCGTTGTGTGGTGACGCCCCTGCTTGGCTGGTGAGCCAACTCTAGACCCTGTGATTGCGCGCAGGAGTCGGAGGATTGCATCACTGCCTGTGGGGAGAGGCCACAGGAATGGACTGAAAAAGGGGGAAAGAGAGAGAGGAAGAGGAGATGTTGATGACAGACGATGCGGATACAGCCTGAGGTAGTCGAGAGGCAATAGAGCTGAGGGAGATCGTGCATGTTTTTTGTTTCTATGGCAGAGCAAAGATGAGAGAGGAGGAGTGAGGGTTTGGAGGGGATGGCATTGAGTGGACTGCAGGAGGTAGAGAGACCCAGCAGAGTTAGTGGGAGGTCAGAGTAAGCCCGGGTGGGGACGTCCATCAGCTCTCCCATGTGCAAAGACAAACACATACTTTCACTCTTCTCTTCTCACGGATGGAGGTCGGCCTCCTACTGTGTTCACTGGTTCCTGTGCCCTTTGCTGCGCCGTGGAGCTGCTATGTTGTGAAATGCCCCACGTTATTGTAAGATTACTCACCGCTCTTCAAAGCCCACAGTAGTGTTGTGCGAAGTGCCTTAAGTGTTAGCGTTGGGTAGGTTTACTGCTTAAACACTCTTGAGTCATAGTCCCCGGGGGGATTGTGTGTTTACCGCTGAGCCTGATACTACAGTATATATTAAAATTGTTTTAGTTGATTAAAAACGTATGTAGCCCATCAGATTTTAAATTAGTGTACCGGTGGGAGAAAAACCAATTGTGACTCAAAACACATGTTTCTGCACGTGGGCCCTTAATCACGTACCGTTCTCTTTTCATTTGTTCCGTCAAAATAGTCTGGATGATTGCTCGTATTGCCAAACAGATTTTCCAATGATATTTGCACCCTGAGGTACTCTGTCGCCTTCAATTTTAATGACAGGATGAGAAACAAATCTCAAGAGCTCAGTTTGCATTAAGATTTGAAGATGAAGTCAAATTCTTATACATAAAAGGCGAGAATTGTTATTTTTGATCTAACGATGCATGCTTCACTTGAATCATCCTTTCACCCATCCGCCAAGAGTCGATTCAGGTCAGAGGTCACTGTGTCATGTGATAATCCCCAGATTAAGCAGGCCATAAGACTTTCTGAAATTTATTTGCCAGTATGTATAACAGTCTATAATGTAGCTCGTAATGTAATTCCCGATATGATGCATGAAGGGCTGTAGCTAATAGTTATTTTCACGATTGATTAATCTGACAATCTTGGTTTACAAAATGTCAGAAAATAGTAGAAAGAGAGAAAAAAATGGGACTCAATTCATAAGGATATAAAACAGCAAATGTTCACATTGGAGAAGCCATCAAATGTTTGACGTCTTTGCTTAAAACACGAGCAAACAATTAATTGATCGTCATCGTAGTTGATTTTCTGCCGTTTGACTCATCAATGAATTGACTAGATGTTTCAGTTCTGTTTGCATGGCATCACATTTCTTTATCCGGATGTTGAATCATGCTGCAGCTTTACTTAGCATTTGGACTTTTTTGAAAATCACAATCCAGTATGGATGAGCAGTTGCGATTCCCATTTGCTAACTAAATTCATAGCACGTAAAAGAAAGTAAAAGAACACAGCACAGTGGCTTGTAGAGGAAAACTTAGTGTCATACCAAAGTTTAAATGTTAATGTTCAACCATAGAGACACCGCTTTAAGCGTGTGCTCTTCCTTTGACAACAAACCGCAAGTGCGCCCCGCCCTCCTCGTTCTGCGCCTCCCTCCCTCCCTCCCTCCCGGCACCTTCCCTCCCTGCCTGCCCTCTGCCTGGAATTCTTCAGTGTCTGAACGCTCTGGCTGGAGGCCATTGGTAGCTCGCTGAGAAGCTTCCTGTTGCACTCTCTACCTCCTTCATTCCGTCTATCCCTCCCTTTTTTCTTTCCTACCTTCCTTCACTCGCTCCGCTGTCTCATGTGCCTTCGTCTCCTGATTTGCATCCCTATCACTTAATTTTACATGCTCGCGGTCTCTTTAATTTGTGGGAGATTTATTTATGCTCTTTTTTTTTTTTTAAATCTTAAAAGAACAAGTTGCACTCTTCTGCTTATTTCTCCCTGTGTTGAAGCACGTGAATGCACATGTCCATCTGTATTGCAGCTGTTGGGACTTCAGCTCTCCAACAACTGTCTTTTTCCTCAGTAGCCCTTCCCCAATGGCTCCAAGCATGCTGCTATTACATAATATTGTGTACAGTCCTCTGTGCTTTTTTTGCAACAGGGGGAAGGAAAGAAGTTTGGATTGAGAGTATAAGAAAAACTAAACTTATGATATTAATATATCTTGAAGAAATGGTGTGAATAGAGGAAATAATTGGGCAATTAATGCATCATTAAAACCAGGGAGGGGTACAGCAGGAGGTGAGAGAAGAAAGAGAAGTGGAAGAGATGGAAAGAATTAGCAGAGACGGTGAACGTGAGAAAATAAAAGCAAAGAATAGAGGGATGATGAGAGAGAGAGAAAGAGGGAATGAGAGGCCCAGAGAAGGAGGAGGAGGCGGAGGAGGAGGAGGAGGAGGAGGAGTGGAAACTGAGGTTTCCTGTCTGAGGAGGCGGCTGGCTGAGGAGGACAGAGGCAGGGGAAAAAAGTCCCTCAGCTGTGTGTGTGTTTGTGTGCTGAGTGATCCATCAGGGCTGGGGGTGGGGGGCATACGTAGGGGCTGTGGTTCGGGTGTGCTTGTGTCAGCGGAGGTGGGGTCCCTCCCGGGTATTACCTCAGGAAAACGTCAGCAGTGGCGGAAGTGAGAGTGAAGGAGTGACCTTTTTTGGTTCTGTTGTCTCGTGTCCCCATATCATCATCAAACTATACACTAATAACTGGATATTTACATGTTATTATCACTGTATGTGATGATGTGTGAAACTTGCTGCATTGCATCCTTCTCTGAATAATCTCACCTGACTTTGAGATCCATAACTTTGATATAATCCATGTAAATCTGGCTCTTAAGGAAATTGCTAATAGGAATCGCTCAGGTTTGAAATGTTCAAATGCTTTGATCACTTCAATCCAATTATTCAGAATACAGTGTGTGTGTGTGTGTGCGCGCGCGTTTTTGTTACCTATTGGGGACCTTTTCTGGCATAATCACTGACCTTGTTGGG